>JAQNDB010001728.1:0-45302 GCA_029204045.2 Tillandsia leiboldiana | reverse complement strand
TGCCACGGCCTCACCGTGTCCTAGCACTCATCCCTGGGACGAACCCTATCACAGAGGGGATGTCAGTGACCCAGAAAATACAAAGCACGAAAGCAACTAGGGCTATAAATATGCAAACGCCGTAAAACCGGAGCAAACCGCCCTCCCATCGTGCAATCGACGTATCCATGCATAATCTGTACGGGCACCTGCCCCGGCAATCCGGACCGAGTACCAACCTCGAAGAAAAAACAGACCTCGAGCACCAACCTAGGGGAAACCAAACCGAGCACTACCCTAAAGAAAGAAAAAAAAAAACCGAACCGAGCACCAACCTCGGAAAGAAATGTTGATAACGAACCGAGCCCAAACCTCGGAAAGAAACCGAACCGAGCACCAACCTCGAAAGAAAAACAAACCGAACCGAGACCAACCTCGGGAAAAAGAAAACCGAATCCGAGCACCAACCCTCGAGAAAAGAAAACCGAACGAGCACCAACCTCGAGAAAAGATGTCACGCCCGGGGTTTGAACACGCGGAAGAAACGTCACCGTTTAGCTCTCAATTTGGCATATATTTTTTTTTGAAATCAATCTTTCCGGTGCGTGCCCAGACCCGCCGCATATACAAATTCGCTCTGCAAACGGGCAGAGTCTCCTTTGTATAGCACGGCGTCCTTACTACAAAGTCCATATCATCATACCTTTAACCACACTAGTTCACTGTCAACGCATACAACTATTTTCCATAAGTAATATAGAGGCCGACTATTTTTTTGAAAGGATAAAACCGCAGGGTTTTGAAAGCGGTGTCCACACGACACCCAAGTTTTATAAAGTCATTTCGAAGTCCATAAATCCACGGGTTTGGAAACGCTGCCCACACGACACCAACATTTTTCGAATCATTTTCACAAGGTTTCTTTCTTTTTCTTTTTGGTTGAAAACGGCCAACAAGCAGATAGTAAACCAAACATTCATCCACAGAGTTTTATAGTAATCCCAACATCTAAGTCAACCCACAAAAGTATCACACCCAACATAGCTACTAACAGAGAATGAAATAAGCACAAGGAGAAACTAACCACAGACTGTAGCCTCGAAGGCAATAGACCTCTCATCGCAGCCTCACCGTCGCCCTAGCTCTCACCCCTGACTGAAACCTGTCACAGAGTGGGGAGTCAGCGACACAAGATACAAAGTATGAAAAGCAAAGGGTATAACTAAAGCAAACTGTAAGAAAAACCAGAGCAGCCGCCCTCATCATCGTGAAATCGACAGTAAAGCTCCCCTCCCCGTACAATCCAAACAGGGCACTTGCCCCAGCAAACCACACCGAGCACCTACCTCGGCCACCGAACGAGCACCTGCCCTGGAGCCACCCCGAGCCACCTACCTCAGCCACGCAACGAGCACCTGCCCCGCGCCACACCGAGCAACTGCCTCGGCACCACCGCTCACACCCCCAACTATGAGGCCCCCATTACGTCACCAACACAGTGGGGTACACAGGCAACAGAACTACCACTTTTCGGAAAAGCAACCCTCGCGGTGGCAAAACCGCTGGTGTGCGTGTAGCATCTCGAGCCCGACGAGCACCCACCTCGCGTGAGCAAGACCGAGAACCTGCCCGGCGATCCCCCGAACATGATGTATCATCAAGCATCGCGCCCTCAGTCATCAGAAACTCTGATAATAACACATAAGATGTACAGGGGTTAGCAATATTTTACTACGTCAAACCTTTGCTCTACCCCAATACCCTCGTTTCCCGACTCAAGAACCGTTGAGAGAGGACCCCACCTTTCCACGTCCGACTGTCACGCCGATCACCGTGTGGGTTATATGTAATAAGGATCTAAATAGGGGAAAAAACACCTAGAGGGGGGTGAATAGGTGTAAACGTATAAACACTCAAAAATCGTTGCGATAAAAACCAATGCGGAAATAAAAAATAACTCGCAAGATTTTTACGTGGAAAACTCCATCACCGGAGTAAAAAACCACGGGACCGATAACACGGCAGAAATCCACTAGAATTAAAACACGTACAAGGTGATTTACCGTACACACTTACGACTCAACCTTTTCCATACGCTCCTAGAGGATCTTCTCCGCTCGCTCCGCGACGCTTCTCGAATCCACGATCTGCGCCCAACGCCGAATCCACGGCGTCCAACGTCGAATCCACGACGTCCGACCGAGTCCACGGTCTTCACCCAATAGCACCTTCGAATCCACGAACGTGCCTCGCTCCGAATCCACGAGAGCGGTTGAACCTTGAATCCACAAGGACACGCGAATCCACGCGCCGATTTTGGGGTAAATCGTTGTTTTGGTGGTGATGATCCGCCGAATACTTAGATCAAAGATAGATCGGAAATACCATCTAAGTATTCATTAGTTTGATTCAACTCAAGATGTGAGTATGAAAACCTAGAATCAAACTAATCAATATAGATGAAGAAACATAGAGTATTCTCTAATGATTTCCTTTCTTCTCTATATGTGGATCTAGAGCCGTATAAAATAAGATATGAATATGACGGCTATTTTTTTCTTTTGGATTACCCTAGAAAAAGAGTCATAGGGTCTATTTATAGGTTAGAAACCCTAGGAAGGAGATAAGAATCAAAAACCTACCATTTCTGGAAATTTTACGGACGGCGATCCGGATCGGATTAGCTGTGATCCGGATCGTCGTAACGAGTCAGGCAATTCCAGAAAAACGAAGGTTCGGGATCCGGATCGAAGTGCTTGATCCGGATCGTTCATACAGTTCACCAAACATCAACGTTCGGGATCCGGATTGCGAAGCCTGATCCGGATCGTTCAAGGAAGATGGTAAACTCAGTGTTCGGGATCCGGATCAAGAGAGGCTACGATCCGGATTGAACTGGTGTATGAACGAACCACCTTCGGGATCCGGATCGAACAACCTGATCCGGATCCTGAACATGTCCCAAGTCCAGTTTTTGATTTTTATGCAATGAAAGATTCTTCCAAGTGTTTCTACACTACAAGAAGTATTCGGATCACACAAAATCTTTAGTTAAACATACCTGATCCTTTTGAATTCTTCTTTCTTGAGATTGAGTTAAATGATCCAACTTTCTTCACCTTCAATCTTCAAGACTTGAGACTTTCACGAAACTACGCCAACTCAAATTCCGTAACAATCTCCCCCTTTGGCGGTTTCGTGACAAAACACAGATCCACTAAAGAAAATTCAAAAAGATATTTTTGTTGCTATCACCATACAACAAAAATTTACAATGGAGATCCAAAATTTAAAAACATGAGATAAACTCCTAAAACAGACTCTAGACTTAGACATCTGTACTCTCTGCACAAAGAAATCATTCTTGACAAAAAGAGATCGTTAGATACCTCAAGAATATTTAGCATTCAAAACCTAGTACAGAGATAGAGTTTATCTGATCATCATGACATTTGAGAATTCAGATATGTAAGAGAATCATAGTCAAAAACCAACATATCTTCTATGCAATCAAAAACCAAATGTCACAAAGTGAACATCAACTTGTTAGTTTATTACATGCCCAAATAGTTAGTGAATAGTTAGTCGAGGCATGCATTCAAACAAATGAAAACCAAAAGTTGAAGTTCTACTTACCTTTCAAGTTGAGGTTTTACTTACCTCGATGTTACACATTCACATCATCATTGTTCAAGTTCTCTCTAAACTCTCTCCCCCTTTTGTCACAAACAAAGCCAAAATTACAAAAATTTAAGGAGAGTTAAAAATTCCAAAGAAAATGTTCCGAAATTAAGAACTAGAACTAAGAGTAAGTCCTAAAAAACTGAAAAACCTGCACAAGAAAGGTTAAAAATCTGCACAGAAAAAAAAATAAAAGGAAGAATAGTCATCAGATTCGGAGTCTTCAGAGCTCGTGCAGCCATCTTTGAGAACATCTTTTTCACCAGCTTGTTCATTGAATTGACCTTCTTAGTTATGTAATTTGAGCTGCCGTGATGAGCTCCAGCTCATTGGAAATTCTCGTCTGTGCCTTGAAATTGTTCTGCTCAAAAGACATCGTTGTTGTTCTTTGTAGATGGATGAGACTGATGCTTCATCCGCTGGTGGGGTGCTGGTTGTGATGGTGACGCGGAAGTGCCGCTACTAGGTTTCGTTCCGCATGGAGGGACTGGAGTGACATGGGGCAATTTGTGAAGGACTTCACAATGGGACTCATCGATCGCCCAAACATTGATGATAAGTCGGTGAAGTAATATCAACCTGAAATTTCTTCAAGATCCTCATTATAATCAGTGGAAATGGAATTCTTTCTGTGGGATGAGGGTGCTCAACATATCTTGTCATTCTATTCCAAATAATGTATGGAATGTTGATATTCAATCCCATTGCCTCAGACGGATGTCCTAACGAGATACAAAAATAGCATTCGATCCCATCTCAAGACTTTCGTCTGCAAATTTGGAAGGATATTGTAGCAGGTGATGAAGTTTAGGAATCGGTACTCAAGACGAAGTTCTTTGGATCTGATCGATTCTCCGCTTGATTGCGTTCCTTCCAAACAAATTCCCTTTATAACCATTTGCCACAAAGTGTTCGTCAAAACCTTTTCCCTTCAAGTAATTAACTCCTGTCTTGCTGGCAGGCATTCCCAAAACCTCGCCAATCAATTGTGGAGTAATTTTGAATCTTGTGCCTGGATATTCGTGTAAAATTCTATTGGACCGTTTTTCAATTTCTCGAAGGTGCCGGTGCATTTGTATAGAAGGCCCTTACAAGATGCAGACAGTATCCAAGCACTTCTGGAAATCGACAAACTTGAATAAGATTTGCTTGTTCAATCAGAATGCCAAACTCAGGGGAGTGATCTCGTAGAGCCTCAATATTAACATGCCTCTCCACCAATGCATTCACGATTCTCAAATGCCCTTAGGCGATCCGCATTAACGAACACTTGTTCCTCACGAGGTGGAGAATCCGGACTAATCGGTTCGTTAGACATGAAACCTCGTGCTCGTCCAAACCGTCGAGCAAGTCGTTTCCTTTTCACCGAGATGGTTGGTGCAGTCATAGGTGCTTTACCTTTGTCCATGGGTGCTTTTTCTTTTGATGCATCGGGCATTGATTCATCATCATCTGTTAATTCAGTCCAATCTATCTCTTGACAATCTACTTCTACTTCTGTGTCGCTGATCACATGAAACTCACCTTTTTGTTGTGTTTTCTTAGCTCTCTTTAATTTGTTTGTGGCCCGAGTGTGCACCATAGTGACCAATAAAAGAATGGTCCATGAGAATCCCATTGATCCAAGTGCCTTAAGAAGATTGAAAACCTGTGAGCAACAACTCAAGAACACGAAAAATTGTTAATTTTCAAAGATTTGAAAAATTGTACCCAAACAATCATTATCGTGTAGAGAGACTAAGAATCAAATTAGTTTTGCAAAAGGACTTTTAAAAATAGATCAATTGCATGATTTTCGAAAATCCTTATTATATTGCCCTAAAACCGAAATTTTAGAAATCGAAGCCTAAAAATCCGTTAATCAGGAGAATACCTAGCATACAATCAAAACTAATCTACCCAGAGTTCTTATTTCAAAAGAAATTTGATCAAAAACCATCCACAAACAAAATTGATCCAAGAATTTCATCACGTTTGAGGAGGAATAAAGAAAACGGTGAAAAACCGCGATTTTGATCAATAAAACTTACTTGGAGTTGAAGAACTTGAGTTTGAAAGCTTCCAAGAAGGATGAAATCTAGAGAGAGAGGCTCTGGAAACTTTGGAACAAAAGATTGGAGTAAAAGAAATCAAACCCTTTTGTTCTTTATAAAACCCTAGCCGCGATCCGGATCAGACCATGCTTGCGATCCGGATCGGCTACCCGCAGTGAGAAACTGCGTTCGGGATCCGGATCGGCAGGTCCAATCCGGATCGTCAGCCCGCAGAAGAATACCTGCGTTCGGGATCCGGATCATCTTGCCCGATCTGAATCGGCTCCAACTTTTTCTTTAGAAAATTTCAGAGAAATTCAAGAAAAACCAGAAAAAGATTGTAAGCACAAATGTGTATCAACTTTAAACAAAAATCATCGTTTCATACAACAAGAATTAGATTATGCCAAATCTATCAATAATATCCAAAAATGAAACGAAAATTTACAAAATTAAATCCCTTAAAGTTGAACACCTTCAATTACATCTAACTTGATCTTATGAGTAATGCCTTTATCAAATCATCAATTCAGTAAAGAAAATGAAATACAAAGATCAATAGATGTTTGAAATCCCAAATATAGTAGATAATGTATCTAGACAATCTGTTGAAGAGAGTGGCTCTTTGAGCATCTTTCTTTAAAAACTCACCTTATACCAACCTTGAAATTTGACGGAGTCAAGTATTTCAACATGCATTTTACTTAATCAAAATTTGAACACCCATGCTTGGTATACATGTGGTAGCTGCACACAATACTCGGACGACCGAGGTGGTAGCTCTTTCCTCCATGTGGTGGTAGTTTTCACACTCCTCATTGGGATGTAACTCTTTCCACATCTTTTGAGCATTTTACTTTTCTTTGACTCCCCCTCAATTGGCTATCAATTATTTAAGATATAAAGTATTCAACCAAAAATTGATCTCGATTTCATACTCGACTAAGCAGTCAAATAAGATAATGACTATACCAAGAGATCATTGAGAGAGAAATTGACTTTGATCACTCAGAAGATGATTTAATTAACATAAATGATCATTGCAACAGTGAAATATTATGATGGCAAAAGCATAATAAATTTCTAAATGTGCGAAAAGATGCAATTAAAGTCAATTATGATCTATGCTCATTTAATGTCCTATGTACAAACATAGATAATGAACAAAACAAAACAAAAACAAAACCTATCCTAAGCAAAGGTTTCAAAAAGAAGTTTATTTCAAGGAAAGCATTCCAATTGCTTTTCGCAAATGAATAAAACGTTTTTGATCCAAAGGTTTTGTTAGAATGTCAGCTAATTGATCCTCAGTTGAAATATATGAAAGTTGAAGAGTATTTGATTCAACTAGCTCTCTAAGAAAATGATATCTAAGTTCAATATGTTTTGTTCTAGAGTGCAACACAGGGTTTTTTAGAAATGTTAATTGCACTTGTGTTGTCACAAAGAATTGTTACCGAAGATGCTGAAATCCGGAAGTCGCTCAACACACTTTTCATCCAAATGAGTTGGGTTGAACAACTACCCGGTGAAATGTATTCCGCTTCGGCAGTCGAGAGTGCTATGCAATTCTGCTTTTTACTGTGCCATGCAACAAGGCAATGGCCAAGATAGAAGCATGCACCACTCGTGCTTTTCCGATCATCCACTGATCCTGCCCAATCGGCATCTGAGTATCCAACAATATCCAAACTTGTTCCCATAGGATACCAAATTCCGAAATTAATTGATCCTTTGATATACCGGATGATCCTTTTCACTGCTTTCAGGTGAACCTCCTTTGGTGCAGATTGATATCTCGCGCAGATCCCAACACCAAAAGATATATCCGGGCGACTAGCCGTGAGGTAAAGTAGACTTCCAATCATACTTCGATACAGTTTCTCGTCTACATTCTCACTTTGTGATTCACTTCCAAGTCCCTTGTGGCTAGTTCCCATTGGAGTCGGAAAATCCTTCGAATTTTCAAGATCAAACTTTTTAACCAACTCCATTGCATACTTGGATTGACTCAAGTGAATACCTTCATCATTTTGTTTAATTTGCAATCCAAGGAAATAAGTCAATTCGCCCCTCATGGACATCTCAAATTCGCTTTCCATGGTCTCCGCGAATTTAGAAGCATCATTATCTCTTGTTGCGCCAAACACAATGTCATCGACATAGATTTGTGCTACAATGAAATTGCTTTGATAATGCTTCACAAAGAGAGTCCTATCAGCTCCCCCTCGAGTGTAGCCCTTCTCCAAAAGGTGCTTTGTCAACTTTTCGTACCATGCTCGCGGTGCTTGTTTCAGACCGTAAAGAGCCTTTTTCAAACGAAAAACATGGTTAGGTTGTTTATGGTCCACAAAACCTTTCGGTTGAGCCACATAAACTTCCTCATTTAAAAACCCATTTAGAAATGCGCTCTTAACGTCCATTTGAAATAATTTGATTTTGAAATGACAAGCAATAGCAAATAGTATACGAATGGACTCGAGTCTAGCTACAGGGGCGAATGTTTCATCAAAGTCTATACCTTCTACTTGAGAGTAGCCTTGAGCAACCAATCGTGCCTTGTTCCTGATGATAGTACCATCCTCATTTTTCTTGTTCTTGAAGATCCATTTGGTACCTATCACATTATATTGCTTTGGAGGCTTCGTTAATTCCCAGACTTTGTTTCGCTCAAATTGATGGAGCTCTTCCTGCATTGCTTTAATCCAGTAGTCATCCTGAAGAGCTTCATCTATGTTCTTTGGTTCGATTAAAGATACGTAGCAAGCGAATCCACAAACCAACTGCCTCCGAGTTCTAATTCCTTCTTGTGGATCTCCAATAATATTCGATTCCGGATGATCCTTGGAGATTCGTAGCGTTTGTTGAAACGGAGTACTCGGAGATATATGAGATGATTCCTGCACATTAGATAAACTTAAAGAACCATTAGATGCATCATTAATATTGGAAGTATTATTATGAGAAGATGCAACGGCAGGAGAATCATCATCTAGAGAGATATCGAGGGTAGATTTTTCAGATGCAAAGTGAAAAGCTTCATCTACTTTAACATTTATAGATTCTACGATCGTCTTAGATTCCAAGTTAAATACTCGATATGCTCTACTATTAGTAGAATACCCCAAGAAAAATCCCTTCGTCACTTCGTGAGTCAAACTTTCCAAGATTTTCACGGTCACGTAAAATGTAACACCGACTCCCGAAGATGCGAAAATATTTGATGTTGGGTTTTCTACCACACCATAGTTCATATGGTGTATTTAACGTTCCCGGGCGCAAAAACACTCGATTAATGACATAGACAGCGGTGTTCACAGCTTCAGCCCAAAAATGTAGCGGTAAATTCATGCTTAATACCGTTTGAAGTACAAAAGTCAATGAATTTAGAATTAATGAATTCTCCACCTCTATCACTTCTAACACGAATGATCTTTTCATTCTTTTCAATCATAATACGAAGGCAAATCTCGTGAAAAGAATCAAAAGTATCAGCTTTCTCTTTTAAAAATGCTACCCAAGAATACCGAGAGAAATCATCAACCAATAAGAAAATATACCATTTACCTCCCAAAGATGGTTGACGAGTTGGCCCCATTAAATCCAAGTGTAAAAGTTCCAAAGGCCGTTTTGTACCAACGTGGTTCAAGTTCTTGTGTGCAGTTCTGTACTGTTTTCCCTTTTGGCAACCACCACACACAATGTTTTGTTTAAATAAAAGTTTTGGAACCCCCTTGACCACGCCCTTGTTTGAAATTTTAACAAGTTCCTTAAAATTTATGTGACCTAGCCTTTCATGCCAAAGTGTTTCATTATTCAAAGAAACTAGGTTACATTTTTCTGAAATTTTATTAGGAACAACATAGCAATTGTTTTCAGATCTAACCCCTTTTAAAAAAAAGACATGGTCCTTATCAGTTACAACGCATTCAACAGATGAAAAGTTAACTAAAAAACCATTGTCGCAAAGTTGACTTATGCTTATGAGGTTAGTCTTAAGGCCATCAACAAATAAGACGTTTTTCAAAATCGGGCCATCTGGAATAGCTACCGTCCCTTTTCCAATAATTTTGGAAGATCGACCGTCTCCGAAAACAACAAGTCCACCGGAGATTTTCTCAAGATTTTGAAAACTATTTTTGTCACCGGTCATGTGACGGGAACAACCGCTATCCAGATACCAAGACAAACTATCATATGCATGCAAGGAAACATTGGTAACAAGATAAGGAAAAATTTCACCTTTGCGCACCCAAACCTTTTTGGAATGCGTCGGTAATGGTCGTGAAGTTATATGCCTAGGTGAAAGCATCTTGTTAAAACGATTGCTGCTCCTTGATGTGGTCGTCTTGCGCGGTAAACTACCAGGGTTCTTTTCTTTCAATTGATTTGGAATTGATTTCCGAGGAATCACCTTTGTGGTAGTCATTGCAAGAGATGTTTGAGGTGAGCATTTGACTCCCGTCTTGCAATATCTTCTTATGTGCCCTGAAACACCACAACGAAAACATACCTTAGATCTTGACGATCCCAAAGAGGATGAAGTAGGTTTGTTGTCGTTGTTTGTCTTAAATTCCGGTGTCGGAGGAGGAGATACCGACTGAGGCACAAAGACTGTCCCACTCGAACTTGGACTGTTTCCAGTTTGAGTGTATCCGAGGCCGAACCGATTTGATTGACCAAGACCAAGAAGTCTATCCAACTTACTCCTTCCTAAAGAGAATCGCTGTAAGTCATCCTTGAGTTGGAAAATGGTCTTTGTCATTTCCAGGTTATCCTGTCGAACCTCGTTGTAGAGCTTTGAGAAGTGATTCGCTTTATCCACCAGATTTGTATGTTCCTTCTCAAGTTGCTCATTGGACTCTTGAAGGGAAACATTTGCTTTTATCAGGTTTTCCCTTTCCACTTCAAGAGCGTTTGAGAGAGAAGTTTCCCTTTTTGCTTCTTCTTCGAGATCATGCAATCTCCCTCTCAAACTCTTGTTTTGCTTAGCCACTTTCTTTGAATCCCTCAAAAGTCTGTGGTAGGCTAAAGCAAAATCTTCACCTTCCGAATCATCCGATTCGTTGTCCGTTGCAATCTTTTCAACAGTGGAGTTGGACAATGACTCGGATGTACTTGCCATAAAGCACATGAAGGGTGAAGATATGGACGCGTGGAATGCCGTGGAGCTCTTTACTTCATCACTTGAAGACGACTCATTTGACGTTGAGTTGTCATCCCAAGTGACGACTTGCATCGCCTTCTTCTTTACCGGATACTTGTTGGGACACTCCGTTGCAATGTGGCCGTAGCCTCGACATTTGAAGCATTGTAGTTGTCCCTCTGAACTTTTCTTATCCTTTGAGAAGTTCTCTTGCTTTCTTGACTTGTAACTTGAAGTACCCTTGCCTTTGATCGACTTTCCGAAGGATGGAGATTTACTTGAATTACCCCTTCGAAAGTTGCGGCGAAACTTCCTTGTCAAGAGAGCGAGCTGCTTCTCAAATTCCTCCATAGAAAGGTTCTCGTCATCGTCTGAGGAGGATGTATCCGCGTCTTCTTCCTTAGTTGTTTTCAACGCATAACCTGAAGACTTAGAAGTGGATGCCTTTCCAGAAGAATTGTTAGTAGTAAACGTCATTTCATATGTTTGTAATGAACCAACTAATTCTTCTACACGTATTTCATCCGGGTGTTTAATAGTTTCAATGGCTGTAACCTTTGGGCGAAATCGTTCAGGAAGAGTTCTTAAGATCTTTCTTACAATCTTAAATTCTGGAATCTTCTTTCCCAGGTTAGCACATGAGTTTACGATGTCTTGCAATCGTGTATAGTAGTCCGTGAAAGATTCATTTTCTGCCATCAAGATAGAGTCAAACTTGCTCGTAAGCATTTGCAGTTTCTGAATCTTCACGAGGTTAGTTCCCTCATGTGTAACCTGAAGAACATCCCAGATTTCTTTCGCAGTCTCACATGCTGAGACGCGAGAGAACTCAGTTTGAGATAAGGCATTAAAAATAGCATTAATTCCCTTGCCATTGTAAGAAGATGAATCTAACTCTTCCTTGGTCCATTTCGACCTAGGTTTTAAGGTGCGAACATCACCAATAAATTCAGTTGGATTAGACCATCCTAATTCAATTGATTGCCACACCCGTTCGTCGATGGAAATTAAAAAGGCTTTCATCCGCACTTTCCAGTACGCATAATTTGTTCCATCGAAGAACGGGGGTCGGTTAATGTTTCCACCTTCAACCATTGTTTACAACCCTATTCCCGCTCTGATACCACTTGTTGGGTTATATGTAATAAGGATCTAAATAGGGGAAAAAACACCTAGAGGGGGGTGAATAGGTGTAAACGTATAAACACTCAAAAATCGTTGCGATAAAAACCCAATGCGGAAATAAAAAATAACTCGCAAGATTTTTACGTGGAAAACTCCATCACCGGAGTAAAAAACCACGGGACCGATAACACGGCAGAAATCCACTAGAATTAAAACACGTACAAGGTGATTTACCGTACACACTTACGACTCAACCTTTTCCGTACGCTCCTAGAGGATCTTCTCCGCTCGCTCCGCGAGGCTTCTCGAATCCATGATCTGCGCCCAACGCCGAATCCACGGCGTCCAACGTTGAATCCATGACGTCCGACCGAGTCCACGGTCTTCACCCAATAGCACCCTTCGAATCCACGAACGTGCCTCGCTCCGAATCCACGAGAGCGGTTGAACCTTGAATCCACAAGGACACGCGAATCCACGCGCCGATTTTTGGGGTAAATCGTTGTTTTTGGTGGTGATGATCCGCCGAATACTTAGATCAAAGATAGATCGGAAATACCATCTAAGTATTCATTAGTTTGATTCAACTCAAGATGTGAGTATGAAACCCTAGAATCAAACTAATCAATATAGATGAAGAAACATAGAGTATTCTCTAATGATTTCCTTTCTTCTCTATATGTGGATCTAGAGCCGTATAAAATAAGATATGAATATGACGGCTATTTTTCTTCTTTTTGGATTAACCCTAGAAAAAGAGTCATAGGGTCTATTTATAGGTTAGAAACCCTAGGAAGGAGATAAGAATCAAAAACCTACCATTTCTGGAAATTTTACAGACGGCGATCCGGATCGGATTAGCTGTGATCCGGATCGTCGTAACGAGTCAGGCAATTCCAGAAAAACGAAGGTTCGGGATCCGGATCGAAGTGCTTGATCCGGATCGTTCATACAGTTCACCAAACATCAACGTTCGGGATCCGGATTGCGAAACCTGATCCGGATCGTTCAAGGAAGATGGTAAACTCAGTGTTCGGGATCCGGATCAAGAGAGGCTACGATCCGGATTGAACTGGTGTATGAACGAACCACCTTCGGGATCCGGATCGAACAACCTGATCCGGATCCTGAACATGTCCCAAGTCCAGTTTTTGATTTTTATGCAATGAAAGATTCTTCCAAGTGTTTCTACACTACAAGAAGTATTCGGATCACACAAAATCTTTAGTTAAACATACCTGATCCTTTTGAATTCTTCTTTCTTGAGATTGAGTTAAATGATCCAACTTTCTTCACCTTCAATCTTCAAGACTTGAGACTTTCACGAAACTACGCCAACTCAAATTCCGTAACACACCGTCCTCATCGCTAGTATGCTCCAAACAACCCTACTGTTGTTCGGAGCGGGCGAACTGCCCGTCCAGTCTCCCACCGCGACGTTCATTAATCCGGAGGTCCACGTCACCCCCACTACCCCTTACCAGATAAAGATAACAATAATGGAAACATGCACAAAGAGGTTCTAAGGGGTACCCACCTCGAAGTCAGTCGAACGAACCCCCCGAACGTAGGCCGATCCCGAACTCCCGCTAGACTACCGGGAGGCTGGTGCTGAACTGCTGGGCCCTGAACAGAAACTGTGATCAGAAATAGACTCACTCATACCCATCCCGACAGCACTGCAATAACAAAATGCTAACACGGGGAACTTAGCCCAAACTAGGCTTAAACCGAAATTCTCGGAAATCCACTGAAGCACTAAACCTGACCCGCCAACGGTCTACAAATATCCAAAAACCACCAAACTACACCATTTGACCCTAAACATCCTAATTTTGATGTTCAGGTAGACAGGTGCCAAAACGTAAATCTCTGTATCAAAGTGTTGCCACAAAAGCCCGCGAAACTCCCGGAAAGCCCATTTTGGCTTTGGGGTCTGCCGACGAAAGACTAAAATCATTGGACTAGTCATGACAGTATCGGGGTAAACCAGAGGCAACTGACAACAATCACTAACTGCTCTTTTTCACCGAAACACACGAAACTCACGCCGGAAACCATAAAACCGACGATTTTGTCGATTTACGGGTCGACATCTGTTTTCCGCTCAACGGGAGCCGCTGGATCCCTAACAGACGTTTAGAGATCATTGACACACTGCCTGAGACAGCACATAAGGTTACAATTGCATTTTGACCCCTAGGGTTTCAAGAAATCGCACTTTTATAGCAATTTGAGAGCCGTTTTCGCTCGTTCTCTTTATCGGGACATCATTTTAATGAACCGTCACCTTTAGTAGGTGGCCCTCGAATTGCTGGACACCGTGCTCACCAATTTTCAGCCGCACGGAACCCGAGAAAAACTTCGGGCCATGACTTACTATACCAGCATAGGCTTAAAAGCAATTTTATTTCTTTAGTTCGATCAAACTAAAAACTAAGGGGAGCATCGCGTCTAGTGACCCCAAAATAGCTAGGAGCTCGCTGTCGCGACCTCGCAAACTGCCCCACAACAGACCCGTGGCCAACCAACCAACCTAGAGCTTCATCTTGCTCCAACTTGCAATTTAATCGTGCAAATACCAAACAAATTTGAGCATTCATCTCTGGGCAGCACAAGGACTCCAGGGCTTGCTAATGCGCAGCCCAGAGGTAGCAAAACCAGAAGACCCAAACCACAAGTTCTCTAATGACTGCAACAAGCTCCACACACAAAATCACACAAACAACATTTGATCCAAAGTGAGCATCAAGCTCAGGGGAGTGTGTGGAGAAAACATCATATTGGTTGGATTCTCAGATTTTGATCATGTTACAGAATTTGTGTTGGCGTATTTCGTGAAATTGTTTAAGTCTTGAAGATTGAAGATGAAGAAGTTTGGATCATGTACCTCAATCTCAAGAAAGAAGAATTCAAAAGGATCAGGTACGTCTTACTAAATATTTTTGGTGATCCGAATACTTCTTATAGTGTAGAAACACTTGGTTGAATGTTTGATTGCATAAAAATCAAAAACTGGACATACTACATGTTCAGAGTCCGGATCGGGCATCACAGTCCGGACCCCGAACGTAGATTAGTTCATGCGCAATTCCAGTCCGGACCTTGGAATTTCAGTTCGGACCCCGAACGTGGAATTTGCAGGAATTGCATGAACAGTCCGGACCGTGGAATTACAGTCCGGACCCCGAATGTCCTCTTTTCTGGAAAAAGTCTGTTTCGTCACGACAGTCCGGACCGCAGGATTTCCAGTCCGGACCGTCGTCCTGTAAAATTCCAGAAACGGTTAGTTTTTTATCCTTATCTTCTTCCAAGGGTTTCTAACTTATAAATAGCCTATATGATTCAATTTCTAGGGCATCCGCATATAATAAAAAGACGGCCGAAATTGAAAAATCCATATATAGAGAAGAAAGGAAATCAATAGATTTAATTCTATGTTTCTTCATCTATATTGATTAATTTGATTCTAGGTTTTCCAAACTCAGATTTTGAGTAGAATCAAATTAATGAATACTTAGATGGTATTTCCGATCTATTTCTAATCTAAGTATTCGGCGGATCATCACCACCCAAAAACAACGATTTTCCCAAAATCGGCGCGTGGACTCGCGTGGCCTTGTGGATTCAAGGTGCAACCGCTTTCGTGGATTCGAAGCGAGGTACGTTCGTGGATTCGAGACGTGCTATTGGGTGAAGATCGTGGATTCGGTCGGACGTCGTGGACTCGACGTTGGACACCGTGGATTCGGCGTTGGACGCAGATCGTGGATTCGAGACGCGTTGCGGAGCGAGCGGAGAAGATCAACTAGGAGCGTATGGAAAAGGTTGAGTCGTCTGTGAGTACGGTATATCACCTTGTACGTGTTTAATTCTAGTGGATTTCACCGTGTTATCGGTCCCGTGGTTTTTTACTCCGGTTTGGAGTTTTCCACGTAAAAATCTTGCGTGTTCATTTATATTTCCGCATTGGGTTTTTATTGCGCAATGATTTTTTGAGTGTTTATTGTTTACACCTATTCACCCCCCTCTAGGTGTTTTTTCCCCTATTTAGATCCATTATTACATATAACCCAACAAGTGGTATCGGGGCGGGAATAGGGTTGTAAACAATGGTTGAAGGTGGAAACATCAACAAACCCCCATTCTTTGATGGAACAAATTATGCGTACTGGAGAGTACGGATGAAAGCCTTTTTAATTTCCATCGACGAACGGGTGTGGCAATCAATTGAATTAGGATGGTCTAATCCAACTGAATTTATTGCTAATGTTCGCACCATCAAACCTAGGTCGAAGTGGACCAAGGAAGAGTTAGATTCATCTTCTTACAATGGCAAGGGAATTAATGCTATTTTTAATGCCTTATCTCAAACTGAATTCTCTCGCGTCTCGGCATGTGAGACTGCGAAAGAAATCTGGGATGTTCTTCAGGTTACACATGAGGGAACTAACCTCGTGAAGATTCAAAAGCTGCAAATGCTTACGAGCAAGTTTGACTCTATTTTCATGGCAGAAAATGAATCTTTCACGGACTATTATACACGATTGCAAGACATCGTAAACTCATGTGCTAACCTGGGAGAGAAGATTCCAGAATTTAAGGTTGTAAGAGAAGATCTACTAGGAGCGTATGAAAAAGGTTGAGTCGTCTGTGAGTACGGTATATCACCTTGTACGTGTGTTAATTCTAGTGGATTTTGCCGTGTTATCGGTCCCGTGGTTTTTTTACTCCGGTTTGGAGTTTTTCCACGTAAAAATCGTGTGTGTTATTTTTTCATTTCCGCATTGGGTTTTATTGCGCAATGATTTTTGAGTGTTTATGGTTTACACCTATTCACCCCCCCTCTAGGTGTTTTTTCCCCTATTTAGATCCAATTAATACATAACCCAACAAGTGGTATCAGAGCGGGAATAGGGTTGTAAACAATGGTTGAAGGTGGAAACATCAACAGACCCCCATTCTTCGATGGAACAAATTATGCCTACTGGAAAGTACAGATGAAAGCCTTTTTAATTTCCATCAACAAACGGGTGTGGCAATCAATTGAATTAGGATGGTCTAATCCAACTGAAATTATTGCTGATGTTTGCACCATCAAACCTAGGTCGAAATGGACCAAGGAAGAGATAGACTTATCTTCTTACAATGGCAAAGGTGTTAACGCTTTATTTAATGCTTTGTCACAAACTGAGTTCTCTCGCGTCTCGGCATGTGAGACTGCGAAAGAAATCTGGGATGTTCTTCAAGTTACACATGAGGGAACTAACCTTGTGAAGATTCAAAAACTGCAAATGCTTACGAGCAAGTTTGACTCCATTTTCATGGCAGAAAATGAATCATTCACAGACTACTATACACGATTGCAAGACATCGTGAATTCATGTGCTAACTTGGGAGAGAAAATTCCAGAATTTAAAATTGCAAGAAAGATTCTAAGAACTCTCCCTGAAAGATTTCGTTCCAAAGTTACGACCATTGAAACTATTAAACACCCGGACGAAATCCATGTAGAAGAATTAGTTGGTTCATTACAAACATATGAAATGACATTTCCTACTAACTATTCTTCGGGAAAGGCATCCTCTTCTAAGTCTTCAGGTTTTGCGTTGAAAACAACAAAAGAAGAAGACGCGGATTCATCCTCCTCAGATGATGACGAGAACCTATCCCTGGAGGACTTTGAGAAGCAGCTTGCTCTCTTGACAAGAAATTTTTGCCGAAACTTTCGAAGGGGTAATTCAAGTAAAACTCCATCCTTCGGAAAGTGGAAGAAAGGCAAAGGTTTTTCAAGCCAAAAGTCAAGAAAGCAAGAAAGTTTTTCAAAGGATAAGAAAAACTCAGAGGGACAAGTCCAATGCTTCAAGTGCCGAGGGTACGGCCATATCTCAACGGAGTGTCCAAATAAGAATCCGGCGAAGAAGAAGGCGATGCAAGCCGTCACTTGGGATGACAACTCAATGTCAAATGAGTCATCTTCCAGTGATGAAGAAAACAACGCAACGACATTCCACGCGTCCACATCTTCACCCTTCATGTGCTTAATGGCAAGTACATCCGATTCTTTGTCCAACTCCTCCCATGCTGAAAGGAATGCCATGGACGACGAATCGAGTAATTCTGAAGGTGAAGATTTTGCTCTTGCCTACCATAAGCTTTTGAGGGATTCAAAGAAACTGGCAAAGCAAGACAAGAGTTTGAGAGGGAGATTGCAGGGTCTCGAAGAAGAAGCAAAAAGGGCAACTTCTCTCTTAAACGCTCTTGAAGCGGAAAGGGATAATCTGATTAAAATAAATGTTTCCCTTCAAGAGTCCAATGAGCATTTCGAGAAAAATTATGTAGATATGGTGGATAAAGCGAATTACTTTTTGAAGCTCTACGGCGAGGTTCGATAGGAAAAAATGGAAATGACGAAGACCATTCTCCAACTCAAAGATGATTTAAAGCAATTTTCTTCTGGAAGGAGTAAGTTGGATAAAATGCTTGGTCTTGGTCAAACAAATCGGTTCGGCCTCGGGTACACTCGAACTGGAGACAGTCCTAGTTCGAGTGGGACAGTGTTTGTGCCTCAGTCGGTATCTCCTCCTCCGACACCGGAATTCACGACAAGCAACGACAACAAGCCTACTTCACCCTCTTCGGGATCGTCAAGCACTAAGGTATGTTTTCGTTGTGGTTTTGTAGGGCACATAAGGAGAAATTGCAAGGTGGGAGCGAAACATTCATCTCAAGCACCCCTTGCAACAACTACCATAAAGGTGATTCCCCGGAAATCAAAGGAAATCTTTTCAAAGGAAAAGAGCCTTGGTAGTTCACCTCGCAAGACGATGTCAAGCAATCAATCAAACAAGACACTTTCACCAAGGAGAATAACGTCACATTCTTTCCCGACGCAATCCAAAAAGGTTTGGGTGCGCAAAGGTGAAATCTTCCCTTGTCCTGTCATTCATACTTCTTTGCATGCTTATGACAATTCGTCTTGGTATCTGGATAGCGGGTGTTCCCGTCACATGACCGGTGACAAAAACTATTTTCAAACACTTGAGAAAATCTCCGGAGGACTTGTAGTTTTCGGAGACGATCGTTCTTCTAAAATTATTGGAAAAGGAACTATCGCTATTCCAGATGGCCCGGTTTTGAATAATGTGCTATTTGTTGAAGGCCTTAAGACTAACCTCATAAGTATTAGTCAACTTTGCGACAATGGTTTTTCAGTTAATTTTTCATCTGTCTATTGTATTGTAACTGATAAGGACCATGTTTTCTTTTTAAAAGGGATTAGATCTGAAAATAATTGTTATGTTATTCCAAATAAAATTTCTGACAACTGTAACTTAGCCTCTTTGAATAACGAAACACTTTGGCATGAAAGGCTGGGTCACATAAATTTTAAGGAACTTGCTAGAATTTCAAATAAAGACGTGGTCAAGGGGGTTCCAAAACTTTCACTTAAAGAAGACATTGTGTGTGGAGGTTGTCTAAAGGGAAAACAATCAAGGACTGCACACAAGAACTTGAACCACGTTGGCACCAACCGGCCTTTAGAATTATTGCACATGGATTTAATGGGGCCAACTCGTCAACCATCTTTGGGAGGTAAATGGTACATTTTTCTATTGGTTGATGATTTTTCTAGATACTCATGGGTAGCATTTTTAAAAGAGAAAGCTGATACTTTTGATTCTTTTTTCGAGATTTGCCATCGTATTATGATTGAAAAGAATGAAAAGATCATTCATGCTAAAAGTGATAGAGGTGGAGAATTCATAAATTCTAAATTTATTGATTTTTGCACTTCCAACGGCATTAAGCATGAATTCTCAGCACCCTATACACCTCAACAGAATGGTGTAGTCGAGCGCAAAAATAGGGTTGTACAAGAGATGGTACGTGTTATGCTTCATAGCCGGAACTTACCGTTGTACTTTTGGGCTGAAGCAGTGAACACTACAGTCTATGTAATTAATCAAGTGTATTTGCGCCCGGAAACCTTAAATACACCATATGAACTGTGGTTTTGTAGAAAATCGAATATAAAATATTTTCGTATCTTTGGGAGTCATTGTTACATTTTGCGTGACCGCAAAAATCTGAGAAAATTTGACTCGCGAAGTGACGAAGGGATTTTCATGGGTTATTCTACAAACAGTAGAGCATATCGGGTATTTAACTTGGAATCTAAAACAATGGTAGAATCTATAAATGTTAAAGTAGATGAAGCTTTTCAGTTTGCATCTGATAAATCTACCCCTGATATCTCTCTTGATGATGATACTCCTGCAAATGCATCTTCTCATGACAATTTTTTCGATAATAATGATGCATCTAATGGTTCTTCAAGCTTATCTGATGTGCAGGAATCATCTCATGTACCTCCGAGTACTCCATTACCTCAAACGTTACGTATCTCCAAGGATCATCCTGAATCTAACATTATTGGTGACCCACAAGAAGGAGTCAGGACTCGGAGACAGTTGGTTTGTAGATTCGCTTGTTACGTTTCCATGATAGAACCAAAGAACGTCGATGAAGCTCTTCAGGATGACTACTGGATTGAATCAATGCAGGAAGAGCTCCATCAGTTTGAACGAAACAAAGTTTGGGAATTAACGAAGCCTCCGAAGCAACACAATGTGATTGGTACTAAATGGATTTTCAAGAATCAGAAAAATGAGGATGGTACCATCATCAGGAACAAAGCACGTTTAGTTGCTCAAGGCTACTCTCAAATAGAAGGTATAGACTTTGATGAAACATTCGCCCTAGTTGCTCGACTCGAGTCAATTCGTATCTTATTCGCAATTGCTTGTCATTTTAAAATAAAACTCTTTCAAATGGACGTTAAGAGCGCATTTTTAAATGGGTATTTAAACGAGGAAGTTTATGTGGCTCAACCGAAAGGTTTTGTAGACCTTAAACTACCTAACCATGTTTTTCGTTTGAAAAAAGGCTCTTTACGGTCTAAAACAAGCACCACGAGCGTGGTACGAAAGGTAGACAAAGCACCTTTTGGAAAAGGGCTACACTTGAGGGGGAGCAGACCGAACTCTCTTTGTGAAGCATTATCAGGATAATTTCATTGTAGCACAAATCTATGTCGATGACATTGTATTTGGTGCAACTATAGACAATGATGCTTCTAAATTCGCTGAAACCATGGAAAGCGAATTTGAGATGTCCATGATGGGCGAACTGACATACTTTCTTGGATTGCAAGTAAAATAAAATGAAGAAGGCATTCATCTATGTCAATCCAAGTATGCAATGGAGTTGGTCAAAAAGTTCGGTTTAGAAAATTCTAAAGATTTTCCGACTCCAATGGGAACTAGCAATAAGGGATTAGGAAGTGAATATCTTAGTGAAAATGTAGACGAGAAACTTTATCGCAGCATGATTGGAAGTCTACTTATCTCACGGCTAGTCGCCCGGACATATCCTTTAGTGTTGGGATCTGCGCGAGATATCAATCAGCACCAAAGGAGGTTCACCTGAAAGCGGTGAAAAGGATCATCCGGTACATCAAAGGAACCGTAAATTTCGGAATTTGGTATCCTATGGGAACAAGTCTAGATATTGTAGGATATTCAGATGCCGATTGGGCAGGATCTGTGGATGATCGGAAAAGTACGAGTGGTGCATGTTTTTATCTTGGCCATTGCCTTATTGCATGGCACAGTAAAAAACAAAACTGCATTGCACTCTCGACTGCCGAAGCGGAATATATTTCAGCGGGTAGTTGTTCAACCCAACTCATTTGGATGAAAAGTGTGTTAAGCGACTTTCGAATTTCAGCAACTTCGGTAACAATTCTTTGTGACAACACCAGTGCTATAAATATTTCAAAAAACCCTGTGTTGCACTCAAGAACAAAACACATTGAACTTAGATATCATTTTCTTAGAGAGCTAGTTGAATCAAGTATTCTTCAACTTTCCTATATTTCAACTGAAGATCAATTAGCCGATATTTTAACAAAACCTTTGGATCAAAAACATTTTATTCATTTGCGTAAGGCAATTGGAATGCTTTCCTTGAAATAATTTCTTTTTGAAACCAATCCTTAGGTTAGGTTTTGTTTTTGTGTTTTTGTTCTTTACCCATGCTTGTACATAGAACATTAATTGAGCATTAGTTATATTGACTTTAACTGCATCCTTTTATATATTTAGAAATTTATTATGATTTAGATATCATAATATTTCAGTTGATGCAATGATCATTTATGTCAATTAAGTCATTTTTGTAAGTGATCAAAGTCAATTTCTCTCTCAATGATCTCTTGGTATAGTTTTTATCTTATTTGACTATTCAGTCGAGTATGAAATCGAGATCAATCTTTGGTTGAGTTCTTTATATCTTAAATAATTGATAGCCAATTGAGGGGGAGTCAAAGAAAAAGTGTTATGCTCAAAAGATGTGGAAAGAGTTACATCCCAATGAGGAGTGTGAAAACTACCACCACATGGAGGAAAGAGCTACCACCTCGGTCGTCCGAGTACTGTGTGCAGCTACCACATGTATACCAAGCATGGTTTTTCAAATTTGATTAAATAAAATGCATGTTGAAATACTTGACTCTGTCAAATTTCAAGGTTGGTATAAGGTGGGAATTTGAATGAAAGATGCTCAAAGAGCCACTCTCTTCAACAAATTGACTAGATACATTATCTAACATATTTGGGATTTCAAACATCTATTGATCTTGGTATTTCATTTTCTTTACCAAATTGATGATTTGATAAAGGCATTACGCATAAGATCATGTTAGATGTGATTGAAGTTGTTCAACTTTAAGGGATTTAATTTTTATAAATTTTCGTTTCATTATTTGGATATTTTTGATAGATTTTGTATAATCTATTTCTTGTTGTATGAAATGATGATTTTTATTTAAAGTTGATACACAAAAGTGCTTACAATCTTTTTCTGGATTTTCTGAAATTTTTCTGAATTTTTCTGAAGAAAAAGTTTGGAGCCGGTCCGGACTGGACAAGCCGATCCGGACCCCGAACGCAGGTATTTCCTGCGGGCAGCCGATCCGGACTGGATTCTTCAGGCAGTCCGGACCGCAGCTAGGGTTTTATATAGAACAAAAGGGTTTTGAATTTCTTTACTCCAATCTTTTGTTTCTAAGCCTCCAGACCTTCTCTCTCTAGAAATCAAAGATTTTGGAGGCTTCCCAACTCATCTTCTTCAAATCCAAGTGAGTTCTTTTGATCAAAACTTCGTTTGTCACAGGTTTTCATGTTCTTGCTCAAAACGTGGTAGAAAATTTGTATCTTTTTCGTTTGTGATTGGTTTTTGATCAAACTTCTTTTGAAATAAGAACTCTGGGTAGATTAGTTTTGATTATATGCTAGGTTTTCTCTTGAAAAACGAATTTTTGGGCTTTGATTTCAAAGATTTCGGTTTTAGGGCATATTTTGAGAATTTTTGAAAATCATGGGATTGATCTATTTTTAAAATTCTTTTTGCAAAACTAATTTGATTCCTAGTCTCTCTACATGATAATGATTGTTTAGGTACAATGTTGGAAATTTTTGAAAATAAATAATTTTTCTCGTGTTCTTGAGTATTGCTCACTGGACCTTAATTCTCACAAAGAACTTGCAGCAATGGTGATCACTTGGGTTGTATTTCTTCTGGCTGCCATGGTACATACAAGAGAAACTGTCAAGCCTAAAAAGGCCAAGAAGGCGAAGAAAACAAAGGATGACTCCGAGACGGAATCTGAGACATAGTCGATTGATTGGGACGAGCTGTTTGTGGAGGCCACTGCTCCTACTGCTTCGAAAGGGAAAGCCTCTGCTACATCATCAAAGGCAAAGACTCCACCAACCATCACCGAGAAGGGCAAAACCCCTATGGATGATACTCCTCTCAGAACAAAAAGGAAGAGCGTTGCACGAAAAAGGGGAAGTTCACGAGGAATTTCAATTGAGGAGCCACTGGCCAGTCAGCCTCCCCCACAAGATTTTATCAGTTTCGAAAGAATCAAGGAGCAATAATTCAAGAGGCAGAGGAATTCAGATTAATGAACCACTCGCCGGAGAACGCTCTCTGCCTAGAGAATCTCAAAATAAACCTTCAGCATCTGCACAATCTCCTTCTACCTCCAAGAGAATAACCACAAAAGCTGATATAGTGTCTATGCAACGAGCACAAAGGAGAATGTCTAAAGCACAAGAAAGAATGTCGGCTGACATTCACAAGATGAAAAAAAACTGCTCCAAATTATCAAAAATGCTTAAAGGGATTCTACACAAACTGGACTGCAGTAGCTCAGAAGGATCAGAGTCTGACAATTGAACTTCCTTCTAACATATCATTTTGTTGTGCAGGCTTAGTTTTCAGTTTTTTCTTTTAGGTCTCTGATTTTTCTTGCTTTAGTATTTTTCACCTCTCTGTTTTGTAATTGTTTGTCTTATTTTGTGACAAAAAGGGGGAGAGAGAGAGATAGACAATGATACTATGATCGAACAAATTGTGAACTGAACTATGAAAGGTAAGACTCTGAAGGTAAGTATAACTTCAACTTTTGGTTTTATATTTTGATTGATGCATGCCTCGGCTAACTATTCGTGTGGTGACCCTGATCCCCGTGTAGCTTCTCCCATGAACCGTGGTGTTGAACACCTAGTGTTGGTGTATCTGGTCCATAGTGCATCAAAGGGATGCCACAGATGGACCCTGTGTGATATCCACAGCTGGATTGGCCTTCGGCTGCATTTGCCGAATTTTTGAAATTGATTTGGGCCAAACAGAGGATGGATTTGGATTCAGCGCGGAAAAATGCTTGAAAACGGCTATTTGCTTGTTTGATTTGGAGTCCGGATGCCCAAAAAGGGACCCCCGGAAGTTTTCGCTGAATATCGGTGCATGGGAGGGGCCGTGGACCGCCGGCTGCCACGTGGCGGCTTGTGATTGGGCCGGTCCGCAGCGCTCGGTCCACAGAGGGGAGCGGCTGGGTGCACGGACCCGGCGCATGGACACGTGGCGCCGCTTGATTGGCGGGCTCGTGAGGCGCGGTCCACAGATTTTGCGCGGCGGTGCATGGACCGGGGCGGGGGGACACGTGGCATCCCCCGGTTGGTCGGTGCACGCGGCGCGGTCCACGGAACCTGAATTGGGTGCGTGGACCGGGTGCACAGGAACGTGTCGTCACGCCATTCGCGGGCTCACGAGGCGCGGTGCACCGGGTCGCGGGCGTGCGCCTCGGGGCGCGTGCGTGGCAGGCGGCCAGTGCGGCGCCTGCCCGCACGTGTGACCGCGACAGTGGCAGGGCCACGTGTCGCCCTGCCACTGGCGGGCGCCACCTACCCGGTTTGACCGGGTAGGTGCCACGTGGCAGCAGCTCGCGCGCCCCGCACAGCTGTTTGCTGTGCGGGACACGCGTCGGGCCCCGGGAGGGCCACGTGGCCGCTCCCGGCGCGCCCCGCACAGCTGTTTGCTGTGCGGGTGACGTGGCCGCCCCAGGTTTTTCCGGGCGGCTACAGTATTTGGGCCTTGCGCCCGCATTCGGGCGCCCGAAAGTTCGGGTGCGCCCGAATCTTGGGACTAAATGGGAATTTCCCCATTTGTTTTTTTCTGCTGCCTATTTAAAGGCCGAGCTCTCATCCTCTTCGGCTTTTTGGCATTTCTGAGCGTCAAACCGAGGAGAGTCCTTCACCAATGTTGATCCTCACACTGTGGATCTTCCATCTGTAGAGTTTGGGGATTTGGGGGGGCACGCTTTTCGAGATTCTCATTTTCTTGGCTCGGTGCGACGTTCTTTCTTCGGAGCTTCTTCCGTCGCTCTTCGGTATACGAGCTCCCCCGACCTACTCCGACGATCTTTTCGAGCGATTTCTTCGCTGCTGGATTCGTAACAGGTGACGCTACGATTTTGGATTTCTCGCACATTTTCAGATTTCGCGTTTTTCGAGGTGTTTTCTTGTGCTCATTGGGACCCTTCTTGCTGTGAGATTTTGGTGAGGGCAGCACCTTCTTTTGAGGAGATCTCCGCGCACAAATCTCGGATCAGGACGTGCTTATAGACTTTTTTCATGTACTCGACGCGAGGAACATCGTGGAATTTTCTTGGAATTTTTGGAGACCTTCCCGAAGGTATAAACTTTTCCTTTTATCCGTACAAGAGTTTACAGTTGGATGGTTTTGGGTTTTTGCGCACCGATATTGTGGAATTTGTAACTTGGCCTACGTTGCTCGGAATTGGGCGTACAGGTACTTGTTTCGAAGCTATCGACACGAGGATCGCAGGGATATTTTATTTGGAATTTTTCGAGCACATTCAGCAGGTGAAGTAATCGCATCTTTGCGGCTGAATTTTAGTGTTGTAATTCTTGGCAGATTTTGGGATTTAAGTGTAACTGTGGCCTTATGTTGTACCCAGGAGGGATTGTGGACTGTACTGGACCTGTTGGACTTAGAGTTGCTGTTTTCCTGGTTTTCTCAGCTGTGCGACCCCGGACAGTTAGCACCTTCAGGTGGGTGGCTTGCTTTCAGGATCTATGGACTGCGCTCTAATTCTATTGATATAGAATCATGCATGATAATGGTTGGACTTGGTAGCATGCTAGAATTTGAATGTTGTTATTCCTTGTTTTTATCTGTTGATCGTTTGATCTCTTCTACTTCCTACCGCCTGTTAAATATCTGTTATCTTGGAACCTGACCTAGCACCCCTGTCATATGTTGCATGTGTAACCAGACCAGTAGAAAACCCTCACTTGGGCTAGGGTTATTTATGTTTAGACATCCACACTTTTTGTTGCATTCCTGGACTTAGTGTTATCCTCGCCCGGGTAGTGGGCCGAGCGGTCGGGACTTCTTTTTAGTGTGGGATGCGTTTGCACTCGTGCGTGGGAGCAGAGTGGAGTCTGGTAGATGTAGTGTATCGCTTGTCTGTACCGGGAACCGTTTAGGGTAAACGGTGGTCCCGGGAGGTCTTGTTTTCCCCTGTTGGGGTTGTTGCCACTGTGTTACTGGGTGTGGTTTACTAGTGTTAGCCGGACCTAGAACCCAGAACCCTTTTCGACATACCCATGATTTTAGTCTACCAATATTTTCTTCCAAGCATCGAAGGGCCGCTGGAGTCTGTTCTTGTTTGATTGGACAAAGGCATCAGCCCTTCGGGGTTTGGGTAAAACACTTGTTTTTCTAACTGTTTTTCTAAAAAGAACTAAAATTATTAAACATGGATTTCTTCCAGATCAAAATGGTTTTCAATAACAAATGTCACCTTTTTCCAGTAAATCTTCCCACTCGAAGGATTCGAGTGGTCTGGGTTCTAGGGGCCGTTCCTTTGTCGGGACGAAAGCCACGGGGGCCGAGCCTGGAACCTGTTCTTGTTTGATAGGGTTGTAGGTGTAAGTCCCCCGGGACTTTCGGGCCCTGTTGGTGTCTTCTGCGTGTTGTACCGAGGGAGTGTGTTCCCGAACTGTAAGGGGGTCGGAAACTTCGATAGGTGAAGCCTGGATTTCTGTTCTTGTTTGATTGGGATTCTAGGCACCAACCTATCGGAATTTTCGAACCCTTATGGTGACGGTCCTCCTTGTGTTACCTGTGAGTTGTGATGTTGGTTACTGTCGATCTTGTTGATCGTGGTTTTGGACTATAGCCTGCATGTGCCATATTGAGCTCGACAGAGTGCGCGGATACCCTTGTCCTCGTTGGGGTCGCTCCCCTCGAGTGCCACGTCCGGAGTGGTATGCACTGTGGTATCGCGACTTGTCGACGCCGTCCCTCTGGCTGGTCCAGTTTTGGCAGTCACGGACACCCTACGGTAGACCCGTCCTGTAGAGGATGTGCGGCAGTAGGTGGGCGCAGGTTTGACTGGCCCCTTTGCGGCAGTCAGTATAGATTGGGTGAGTATACTGTGTGTGTTAGTAGATGCATCATGTTTCCATCTGTTCCATTTTTCTTGAGCATCTAGATAGAGGCATAGTAGCTGTAGAGTTACTTTTCCAGCCCCTTTCATTTCAGTTTTATATTGTTCTTTATACCTCTAGTAGACTTAGTGGGCAGACCGTCGGGCTTGTTGGCGGCACCCACTGAGAACTACTTGGGACGTAGTTCTCACGCCCGTCGTGGTGTATTTTCCCACAGGGACTTCTACTCCTGTTCCTGCTGCTCCTGTTTCTGCTAATTCAGATCGAGGTAAGGGAGTCGCGAGATAGATCCCTACCAGACGTCGTCCAGAGAGTAGATGTACCCCCTTACTTTTGAGAGTTATGTTGAGCGAACCTTGTAGTGAGGTATTGAGTTGTATTTATTTTACTACTCGAGAGATTTATGTACTTTTGGCGAGGACTTGTGTTGTATATAGTTTTATTTCTAGCAGTTTTACTTTCAGCTCTGATATCTGAATAGTATAGTTGATCTTTTGCAGGTTAGTCGCTTCGTCTATACGGGGCTTCCCGTATGGGCGGCGGATCTGTTGGCGACCCCGGGTCGCAGTTTCGACGCCGGGGCGTGACAGATTAGGTGGTATCAGAGCCTAGGTTGTAGGTCATTGTGGACTTAGAAACCCTAGGCTTGTGGTTGGACATTAGGATGACTACGTGAGAGTCGTGACTGTTAGCGAGAGTCCTGATTGAGTTTGATACTCTCCCAAGGGGTGGGATGAGTGACTGGCATGTTTATGCTCCTAAGCGATTATGTTGGCTGCAGACAACATAATGCTAAGGAATGGATGACATGTCCTAGACTTTCGCTGGATTGGGTCGAGTGTTGTTTGGTACTGTCCTGATGGTTGCTTGTGTGTTGCAGGTAGGCACGATGCCTCCCCGACGCAGGGTGCAGACGCGTTCTCAGCCTTTCCCCTCCGATGAGCCCGAGCAGGAGGACTCGGGGCAGGGACAGCAGGGGGAGGTTCTGGAGCTCCGTGCCCAGGTGGCACAGTTGTCTGAGGCGGTGCGGCGCCAGGAGGAGACATCACAGCGCCAGGAGGAGGCTTCTCGGCGCCAGGAGGAGGCCTTGGGTCGCATGATGCTTTTGTTGGAGCAGAGGGTACAGCCAGTTGTAGCACCCCCAGGGAGTTTCCCCGCACCTGCTTCGCCAGCTGTGGCACCCCCAGTTGTACCAGCAGCACAGGCAGCCCCTACTGCATCGAGTACCAGTGGTCAGCCGTCTGGGACAGCAGGACAGTTGACCCCTACAGAGCTGCGCGAGGTGGTTGATATGTTGACGAGATTCCATCAGTCTGATCCGCATCGTTTTTCGGGGCAGAGTACGGAGCGCGGAGAGGCGGTGACGGCCAAGGTGGCTCCAGCCCCCGCAGGGATTCCGGGGGCGAAGCACCCATTACGGGATGTTGAGGGACAGACGAGTCAGCAGGGACCTCCGAGACCTTCACGATCTCATCCTCAGGGTCGTAGGTTTCGGAGGCGCCAGAGATCAGGTGGACCCCCGCAGCAGCCGCGGTATCAGCAGCACCAGCAGCGACAGCAGTCTCAGCAGCAGTACCCCCGACAGCAGCGGTTTCGGCACCAGCGACAGGAGCGGTGTGTCATCTGTGGCGGCCCTCATTCGCCGTCGCATTGTTACCAGATACGGGGACGGTGTTTCCTCTGTGGATCGTTGGGACATCTTCAGGCAGCTTGTCCCCGAGCCATTCTATCAGTGCGACCCCTTGCGACAGCACCTCCATTGCCTATCCATGCAGCGGAAGCCCCTCCGGCCCACCGTCAGACAGAGTGGGCCACGACGTCGGGACAGACGGGACGACGATCTTCAGCACCCAGCGGACGGGTTTATGCAGCCCTGGTGGAGGACACCCCGGCAGCAGATCATGTCGCGGCAGGTATGATTTTATTTCAGTTAGCTGAATTGAGCATTTCGATACCGCTGCATTCTTCTGCATTATTAGTTGAGTATCTGCATCAGCATCTTTGCATGGGTATGGGTTAGGAATTTCTGCTACATGTTTTAGCAATTGGATTCTTCCCAGTATCCTACGAGTAGAGGAGGATCGCGGTGTGTGATCAGTGCAGTTGAGACTTGGGACTTCACCGGCTGATGTGACGATTCAAGGACAGCTCCAGGACTTTGAGTGAGCACAAGGGTTGGACCGGTCGGTGCGGTGCCGTGCTACGACTGATATTGGAATGAGAGCAGTTACCCTTCTGCGAGTTGGACTGGAGGAGTTCATTTTTCTCGGGTTGTCGGCGTATCCTTCCAGCAACATGGGCTTCAGCGACTGTGGACAGACGCCGCCTCGGGAGCAGTTGCGATGTTTAGGACTAGTGGTTGTGTCCTTAGGAGTCTCGATTAGTGATAGCTTTCGTTTTGTGGCCGCAGCAGGAACGACACCAACACTTCTCTCACTTTTCTCGTCTTTGTGCTGAAATTTACGAACAGGACGAAAACTTCGAAAGATTGCTCCAGAAATGGGGACAGTGCCCGAACCTGTTCTTGTTTGATTGGGGCGAAGGCACTGATCTTTCGAAATTTTCGGACTTTTCGCTAATTTCAGCTGTTTTTTTAAATCGAGGGTTGGGGTTGATGACTTTCCTGCTGGTGGAGCCGTACCTTTCTTGTTAGTTTAGTGTTGCGTTCTTGGTTGTTTTGATTGTCTTGGTTTTGTGGTTGTGGTGTGTTTTTGTTTCGGGGACGAAACTTCCTTTTAGTGGGGGAGGATGTGGTGACCCTGATCCCCGTGTAGCTTCTCCCATGAACCGTGGTGTTGAACACCTAGTGTTGGTGTATCTGGTCCATAGTGCATCAAAGGGATGCCACAGATGGACCCTGTGTGATATCCACAGCTGGATTGGCCTTCGGCTGCATTTGCCAAATTTTTGAAATTGATTTGGGCCAAACAGAGGATGGATTTGGATTCAGCGCGGAAAAACGCTTGAAAACAGCTATTTGCTTGTTTGATTTGGAGTCCGGATGCCCAAAAACGGACCCCCGGAAGTTTTCGCTGAATATCGGTGCATGGGAGGGGCCATGGACCGCCGGCTGCCACGTGGCGGTTTGTGATTGGGCCGGTCCGCAGCGCTCGGTCCACAGAGGGGAGCGGCTGGGTGCACGGACCCGGCGCATGGACACGTGGCGCCGCCTGATTGGCGGGCTCGTGAGGCGCGGTCCACAGATTTTGCGCGGCGGTGCATGGACCGGGGCGGGGGGACACGTGGCATCCCCCGGTTGGTCGGTGCACGCGGCGCGGTCCACGGAACCTGAATTGGGTGCGTGGACCGGGTGCACAGGACACATGTCGTCACGCCATTCGCGGGCTCACGAGGCTCGGTGCACCGGGTCGCGGGCGTGCGCCTCGGGGCGCGTGCGTGGCAGGCGGCCAGTGCGGCGCCTGCCCGCACGTGTGACCGCGACAGTGGCAGGGCCACGTGTCGCCCTGCCACTGGCGGGCGCCACCTACCCGGTTTGACCGGGTAGGTGCCACGTGGCAGCAGCTCGCGCGCCCCGCACAGCTGTTTGCTGTGCGGGACACGCGTCGGGCCCCGGGAGGGCCACGTGGCCGCTCCCGGCGCGCCCCGCACAGCTGTTTGCTGTGCGGGTGACGTGGCCGCCCCAGGTTTTTCCGGGCGGCTACAGTATTTGGGCCTTGCGCCCGGATTCGGGCGCCCGAAAGTTCGGGTGCGCCCGAATCTTGGGACTAAATGGGAATTTCCCCATTTGTTTTTTCTGCTGCCTATTTAAAGGCCGAGCTCTCTTCCTCTTCGGCTTTTTGGCATTTCTGAGCGTCAAACCGAGGAGAGTCCTTCACCAATGTTGATCCTCACACAGTGGAGCTTCCATCTGCAGAGTTTGGGGATTTTTGGGGGCACACTTTTCGAGATTCTCATTTTCTTGGCTCGGCGCGACGTTCTTTCTTCGGAGCTTCTTCCGTCGCTCTTCGGTATACGAGCTCCCCGACCTACTCCGACGATCTTTTCGAGCGATTTCTTTGCTGCTGGATTCGTAACAGGTGAGGCTACGATTTTGGATTTCTCGCACATTTTCAGATTTCGCGTTTTTCGAGGTGTTTTCTCGTGCTCATTGGGACCCTTCTTGCTGTGAGATTTTGGTGAGGGCAGCACCTTCTTTTGAGTAGATCTCCGCGCACAAATCTCGGATCAGGACGTGCTTATAGACTTTTTTCATGTACTCGACGCGAGGAACATCGTGGAATTTTCTTGGAATTTTTGGAGACCTTCCCGAAGGTATACACTTTTCCTTTTATCCGTACAAGAGTTTACAGTTGGATGGTTTTGGGTTTTTGCGCACCGATATTGTGGAATTTGTAACTTGGCCTACGTTGCTCGGAATTGGGCGTGCAGGTACTTGTTTCGAAGCTATCGACACGAGGATCGCAGGGATATTTTATTTGGAATTTTTCGAGCACATTCAGCAGGTGAAATAATCGCATCTTTGCGGCTGAATTTCAGTGTTGTAATTCTTGGCAGATTTTGGGATTTAAGTGTAACTGTGGCCTTATGTTGTACCCAGGAGGGATTGTGGACTGTAAGGGCCGCTGGAGTCTGTTCTTGTTTGATTGGACAAAGGCATCAGCCCTTCGGGGTTTGGGTAAAACACTTGTTTTTCTAACTGTTTTTCTAAAAAGAACTAAAGTTATTAAACATGGATTTCTTCCAGATCAAAATGGTTTTCAATAACAAATGTCACCTTTTTCCAGTAAATCTTCCCACTCGAAGGATTCGAGTGGTCTGGGTTCTAGGGGCCGTTCCTTTGTCGGGACGAAAGCCACGGGGGCCGAGCCTGGAACCTGTTCTTGTTTGATAGGGTTGTAGGTGTAAGTCCCCCGGGACTTTCGGGCCCTGTTGGTGTCTTCTGCGTGTTGTACCGAGGGAGTGTGTTCCCGAACTGTAAGGGGGTCGGAAACTTCGATAGGTGAAGCCTGGATTTCTGTTCTTGTTTGATTGGGATTCTAGGCACCAACCTATCGGAATTTTCGAACCCTTATGGTGACGGTCCTCCCTGTGTTACCTGTGAGTTGTGATGTTGGTTACTGTCGATCTTGTTGATCATGGTTTTGGACTATAGCCTGCATGTGCCATATTGAGCTCGACAGAGTGCGCGGATACCCTTGTCCTCGTTGGGGTCGCTCCCCTCGAGTGCCACGTCCGGAGTGGTCTGCACTGTGGTATCGCGACTTGTCGACGCCGTCCCTCTGGCTGGTCCAGTTTTGGCAGTCACGGACACCCTACGGTAGACCCGTCCTGTAGAGGATGTGCGGCAGTAGGTGGGCGCAGGTTTGACTGGCCCCTTTGCGGCAGTCAGTATAGATTGGGTGAGTATACTGTGTGTGTTAGTAGATGCATCATGTTTCCATCTGTTCCATTTTTCTTGAGCATCTAGATAGAGGCATAGTAGCTGTAGAGTTACTTTTCCAGCCCCTTTCATTTCAGTTTTATATTGTTCTTTATGCCTCTAGTAGACTTAGTGGGCAGACCGTCGGGCTTGTTGGCGGCACCCACTGAGAACTACTTGGGACGTAGTTCTCACGCCCGTCGTGGTGTATTTTCCCACAGGGACTTCTACTCCTGTTCCTGCTGCTCCTGTTGCTGCTTATTCAGATCGAGGTAAGGGAGTCGCGAGATAGATCCCTACCAGACGTCGTCCAGAGAGTAGATGTACCCCCTTACTTTTGAGAGTTATGTTGAGCGAACCTTGTAGTGAGGTATTGAGTTGTATTTATTTTACTGCTCGAGAGATTTATGTACTTTTGGCGAGGACTTGTGTTGTATATAGTTTTATTTCTAGCAGTTTTACTTTCAGCTCTGATATCTGAATAGTATAGTTGATCTTTTGCAGGTTAGTCGCTTCGTCTATACGGGGCTTCCCGTATGGGCGGCGGATCTGTTGGCGAGCCCGGGTCGCAGTTTCGACGCCGGGGAGTGACAATTCGACTAACTATTTGGGCATGTAATATTTCTAACAAGTTGTTTGTTAACTAACATACATATGACATTTGGTTTTTAATGCTTAGAAGATATGTTGCTTTTTGATTGTGATGTTGTTACATATCTGAATTCATAAATGTCATGATGAGTATAAACTCCATCTCTGTGTTTGGTTTTATATGCAAAAATTCTTAAGGTATCTAACGATCTCTTTTGTCAAGAATGTTTTCTTTTTGCAGAGAGTACAGATGTCTAAGTCTAGAGTCTGTTCTAGGAGTTTATCTCATGTATTTAATTTTATTTTGGATCTCCAATGTAAATTTTTGTTGTATGGTGATATCAACAAAAATATCTTTTTGAATTTTCTTGAGTGGATTTTTGTTTTGTCACGAAACCGCCAAAGGGGGAGATTGTTACGGAATTTGTGTTGGCGTATTTCGTGAAATTGTTTAAGTCTTGAAGATTGAAGATGAAGAAGTTTGGATCAAGTACCTCAATCTCAAGAAAGAGGAATTCAAAAGGATCAGGTACGTCTAACTAATTATTTTTGGTGATCCGAATACTTCTTATAGTGTAGAAACACTTGGTTGAATGTTTGATTGCATAAAAATTAAAAACTGGACATTCTACATGTTCAGAGTCCGGATCGGGCATCACAGTCCGGACCCCGAACGTAGATTAGTTCATGCGCAATTCCAGTCCGGACCTTTGAATTTCAGTCCGGACCCCGAACGTGGAATTTGCAAGAATTGCATGAACAGTCCGGACCGTGGAATTACAGTCCGGACCCCGAATGTCCTCTTTTCTGGAAAAAGTATGTTTCGTCATGACAGTCCGGACCGCTGGATTTCCAGTCCGGACCGTCGTCCTGTAAAATTCCAGAAACGGTTAGTTTTTGATCCTTATCTTCTTCCAAGGGTTTCTAACCTATAAATAGCCTCTATGATTCAATTTCTAGGGAATCCACATATAATAAAAAGACGGCCGAAATTGAAAAATCCACATATAGAGAAGAAAGGAAATGAATAGATTTAATTCTATGTTTCTTCATCTATATTGATTAATTTCATTCTAGATTTTCCAAACTCAGATTTTGAGTAGAATCAAATTAATGAATACTTAGATGGTATTTCCGATCTATTTCTAATCTAAGTATTCGGCGGATCATCACCACCCAAAAACAACGATTTTCCCAAAATCGGCGTGTGGACTCGCGTGGCCATGTGGATTCAAGGTGCAACCGCTTTCGTGGATTCGAAGCAAGGTACGTTCGTGGATTCGAGACGTGCTATTGGGTGAAGACCGTGGATTCGGTCGGACGTCGTGGACTCGACGTTGGACGCCGTGGATTCGGCGTTGGACGCAGATCGTGGATTCGAGAAGCGTTGCGGAGCGAGCGGAGAAGATCTACTAGGAGCGTATGAAAAAGGTTGAGTCGTCTGTGAGTACGGTATATCACCTTGTACGTGTGTTAATTCTAGTGGATTTCGCCGTGTTATCGGTCCCGTGATTTTTTTACTCCGATTTGGAGTTTTTCCACGTAAAAATCGTGCGTGTTATTTTTTCGTTTCCGCATTGGGTTTTATTGCGCAACGATTTTTGAGTGTTTATGGTTTACACCTATTCACCCCCCCTCTAGGTATTTTTTTCCCTATTTAGATCCAATTAATACATAACCCAACAGATCACGAGTTCGTTGGGGTATTTCATCAAACAACTGGTGTGCACCAATTATTAAACATACAAGTTTCCCAACCTAAGTTGCAACCCTGCCTAGAGGGACTCTGGGAGCTTCCAACTTGGATGGAGAGACTCTTCAAGGTGGTTAGAGGGTACCTGGGTGACCTGCCGGCGACCTGAGGCGGCGGCGGCGGCCGGCGGTGGAGCTCGGTTGCTTCCTTGGTGCAACTACAGAGGTAAGAATCCTCACGTTAAAAACTCCATGCAACTGCATGTAAGGCTTGCAAAAGACCAAACACGCTTACCTGGGTCACTGGCCGGCGGCTCGGAGCGCCGGAGATCGCCGGCGACGAAACCCAACCAAACTCGATTGAAGGTGGAGAGCTCTAATGGCCGATTCCGGCCGGCGGCACCTGAGCCGTTCCAACATGGACCAAACTCTCTTGCTTGGTGCAAGGGAGCTTCCTGAGGTGGTGGACGGCGGCGCAGGTGAGCGGCGACGCCGGACGGCGAGTCTCGGCTGAGATGCAATAAAGCCCGATTCTAGGGCTTCTTCGCGTCGCTAGGATCCTCAACCGATGGCCACCCAATTTTGGGAGGAGGCCACAGTCGACAAAAGGACCCAATCCAACGGTCTTGATCACCGGTTCAACGGTTAGAATCTTCCCGAGCACGAGGTCGGCCAAATAATGGACTTCCGGCGAAATGTCGCTCCCGCCGGCGATCGAGACGACGGCGGTGGCTCCAGCTTCACAGAAAGGGTCCACTCGATGTCAATGTTGGGTTAAATGTAATATAGATCTAAATAGGGGAAGAAACACCTAGAGGGGGGTGAATAGGTGTAAACGTATAAACAATCAAAAATCGTTGCGATAAAAAACCCAATGCGGAAATAAAAATAACACGCAAGATTTTTACGTGGAAAAACTCCAAACTGGAGTAAAAAACCACGGGACCGATAACACGGCAGAAATCCACTAGAATTAAAACACGTACAAGGTGATTTACCGTACACACTTACGACTCAACCTTTTCCATACGCTCCTAGAGGATCTTCTCCGCTCGCTCCACGACGCTTCTCGAATCCACGATCTGCGCCCAACGCCGAATCCACGGCGTCCAACGTCGAATCCACGACGTCCGACCGAATCCACGGTCTTCACCCAATAGCACCCTTCGAATCCACGAACGTGCCTCACTCCGAATCCACGAGAGCGGTTGAACCTTGAATCCACAAGGACACGCGAATCCACGCGCCGATTTTGGGGAAATCGTTGTTTTTGGGTGGTGATGATCCGCCGAATACTTAGATCAAAGATAGATCGGAAATACCATCTAAGTATTCATTAGTTTGATTCAACTCAAGATGTGAGTATGAAAACCTAGAATCAAACTAATCAATATAGATGAAGAAACATAGAGTATTCTCTAATGATTTCCTTTCTTCTCTATAAGTGGATCTTAGGCCGTATAAAATGATATATGAAAATCACGGCTCTCTTTTATTATTTTTGGATTATAATTGGATTGCCCTAGAAAAAGAGTCATAGGGTCTATTTATAGGTTAGAAACCCTAGGAAGGAGATAAGAATCAAAAACCTAACATTTCTGGAATTTTTACGGACGGCGATCCGGATCGGATGTGGGCGATCCGGATTGCAGTAGCAAGAAAGACGGTTTCCAGAAAAACAATCGTTCGGGATCCGGATCGGAATGCCTGATCCGGATCGTTCATACAATTCAGAAAACTCAACGTTCGGGATCCGGATCGTGAGATGCTGCGATCCGGATTGAAGTAATGTATGAAACAACAACCTTCGGGATCCGGATTGCTGGCTCTGATCCGGATCCTGAACATGTCCGAACACCAGTTTTTGATTTTTATGCAATTAAAAACTCTTCCAGGTGTTTCTACGCTACAAGAAGTATTCGGATCACCAATAATCTTTAGTTAAACATACCTGATCCTTTTGAATTCTTCTTTCTTGAGATTGAGTTAAATGATCCAACTTTCTTCACCTTCAATCTTCAAGACTTGAACCTTTCACGAAACTACGCCAACTCAAATTCCGTAACAATTTCCCCCTTTGGCGGTTTCGTGACAAAACACAGATCCACTAAAGAAAATTCAAAAAGATATTTTTGTTGCTATCACCATACAACAAAAATTTACAATGGAGATCCAAAAAATTTAAAAACATAAGATAAACTCCTAAAACAGACTCTAGACTTAGACATCTGTACTCTCTGCACAAAGAGATCATTCTTGACAAAAAGAGATCGTTAGATACCTCAAGAATATTTAGCATTCAAAACCTAACAGAGATAGAGTTTATGCTCACCATGACATTGAGTAATGCAGATATGTAATAAGATCACAATCACACATTGACATATCTTCTAAGCAATAAAATTCCAAATGTCATAACTTTGCTTTGTTAGTAATCAACAACTTGTTAGTAATAATACATGTCCAAATAGTTAGTCGAATAGTTAGTAGGAACATGCAACAAATCACAAGATAAAAACCAAAGTTGTGATACTTACCTTTCACCAAAGTCAAAGTTGAAGTGATACTTACCTTGATGTTCACACATTCACATCATCATTGTTCATGTCACGCCCCGGGTGTAAACCAGAACCCGGGCCCGTCCACAGATCCGCCGTGCACACGGAATTTTCCGTGTACACGAAGCGCTGATAACCTGCTCAGATGTAAAACACGTAATAAAGGAGCATAAAACAGAGCTGAACTAAAAACTAATACAACTCAGACAAATGCTGGAAATGAAAGTACAGTAAGCTCTCAAAAAAAAAATACAAGTGTCTCTCCCAGCTCACGAAATATATACAACCAACTGGCCGCAGCCAGACCCAAAATAAAAGGAAAATACAACCGTCTGAGTGTACTGGGGATACAACAAAACTACCAAAAACTCGAGCTCGGGGTAGCAGCTATCTAGTCGGCGATCCTCTTACCTCGATCCTGGTAGGAAGGCCCCGCAACTCCGGCAGATGACTCTGCAAAACAAAGGGGACAAGAAAAGGGAAAAACAGTGGGGGTCAGTACTACAATAAAGACAGTAGCCTCCCCTAGTGGGTAAACCTCAACACGAACTCCTACCTGCCCACTAGGTCTACCAGAGGCTAAAGGAATAGATGCGGTAACTAAGAGTATGACTCCTGATAAAAGCTACCACTAATATGCCTCTACCTGCCCAGCTAAAGATAGCTAAATGTATGCATCAGAGAATCGAAGCCAGCCACATCGGGTATGCCAGCCTACGCATAACACCGGTGTGGAATAGAGTCTCAATGTCTGCCAAATCGGGTATGCCAGCCTACGCATAACACCGGTATGGGACAGGAGTCTCAAGGTCTGCTAAATCGGGTATGCCAGCCTACGCATAGCACCGATAAGGGGTAGGGTTCTCAATGTCTGCCAAATCGGGTATGCCAGCCTACACATAACACCGATATGGGACAGGAGTCCCAGGGTCTCAAGTCTGCAAATCGCGCACTCCGCTCTATAAGGAAAAGTACCGTCTCCCAAAGGAAGCCCAAAACCCTCTCCCCGAAACCCAAGTATCTGACTACACTAACCCAGCCCCTGCTCTAACCCGAGCATAATATCCCCTATGTCTAAGTGACTGAAGAAAGAATGCAACATGGTTTCTCCTAAGTCAATTCCAGCATGATAGTGTAGCAGAAAAAGGTGGCCTATCTAGGTGACCATTCAAGCATGCAAAAGTCATTAACTTGATAAACCTCTTTTAATTATTCTAACATATGCACATTAAATGTTTGGACCCTCCGATGTACACAGGGCATGATATACGATACATGATACAATTTAGATGCACAATTAACTAGCAAGTACCCCTTTCACAACATGCATTCTAACCACATGCCCAAACCTTTCCTTAACACACAATATGATATGGCTATAGCATTCATTCCAACTAATTAAATTGCATATCTAAACATGGAAACACCACTCATTAACTTGTAGCTTGTTAACAATGCAAGTATTAGCAAAAGAACCTTAATATAATGCAAGCATGCCAGATACATTCATATGCAGGAGGTTCTCAACATCACCCACCTCGAGCGCTATTCCAAAATTCCCAAAGGCGAAGTCTAAGATCAGTCCAACACACCACCAATCTGTACAAAATACCCCAAAGGAAAAATACATAAGCTTAACATCCACAATTCCAGAATCTGTCCCCCAAACCAGCAGTCCACAATTCACTAATTTTTACCTGCGATTAATGCCCAGAAAAATCCAAGAAAAATACTATCGCGATCCTTGCGACGAGCCCGTCGAAACGACTACCTGCACGCCCAATTTGGAGTTTCCTACGCTGAGATAAAAATCCGACAAGGGGTACACCCCAAACCCAAACTGCACTAAATTCCTGTAACAAGGAACCACAGAGAAAGGAGATTCTCACCCTCGAGTAAAATTCAGAAAATTCTGAGAAAGATCCAGGAGACTCCTTGCGAAGCGTAGATGAAAATTGCCTTTTGAATCGCCTCGTTCCGACGCCCGAGTGAAAAGATATGGCAAGAACACTGCGGTGCTGTCCCAAAAGTCCGCGAAGAAAAAGGGTCAAATGGGTGCTAAGAAAACTCCAAGATCAGCATGGAAATCGAGGAACCATAAAACACAAGAGTTGAAGCCCTACCTGTCGTGAGTCCAACGGCGCAAGAATCGGCGAATTCCGAGGTCGGGGTGGGTCGGAGGAGTCCAAACACTGAGAAGGGGCGAAGAGGATCGCCGGAGAACAAGCGTCGCGCCGCGCCGTAAAATGGTGAACCTCGGGATGCGTGCCTCCAAAAATCCTTCAAACTTCTCCAAAGGGTTGAGCTCTGAGAGGGGAAGAATCGCCGTGAAGGAAGCCCAGTGAAAAGAAGCCCAAAAAAAGCTAAAGGGGCGATGGGGGAGCTATTTAAAGGCCCAGCCCAACACAAAGAAATCCGGATTTCCGGGCGCAAGTTTCGGGCGCACTGCGCCCGGGAAACCGGTTGCATGCGTGCCGTCCGACGCGCCCGAAATCCCCAGAAGCTGCCACGTCGCCCCACAACAGGAGACAGCGGATCCCCGCGGCCCCGCACACGCCACGTGGCCCCCCGCAGTCAATGGGGGTAGGTACGGCCGGCCAATCTCGAGGCGACACGTGTCGCACTCGAGTGCGGCCGACCGCCCCGCCTGGCGCCACTGTGCGCGCACGTGCGCGCACAGTACCGAGGCGCCCCCCCCCGCGCACCCGTGGACCGCGCCCACGTGGACCGACGAATCCGAAGCCGCCACGTGTCATGCGCCCGGTCCACCGCCAACCCGCAATTCCCGTGAGCCGTGCCGCGTGCGCCCGCCTACCAGGGCACGCCACGCGTCCACCCGTCGCGGTCCATGCACCGCCGCGCCACTGCGTGGACCCAGCCGCGTGAGCCGGCCAATAAAAGGGCGCCACGTGGCGCTGGCCGGTCCACGTGTCACCCCCATGCACCGAAAATCCCCCAAATCTTCCGGAAGCCCGCATTTGGTCATCCGGACTCCAAATTCAACAAGCAAATAGCCGTTTTCAAGCGTTTTTCCGCGCTGAATCCAAATCTAACCTCAGATAGGCCCAAAACCTTTTCTAAAATTCGGCAATTACAGCCGAAGGCCAATTCCGCTATCAAAGTCTCACGAGGTCCATCGGTGGCACCCCTTCGATGCACCATGGGCCAGACACACCAACACTAGGTGTTCTTCACAGTGGATTCATCGGAAAATCGAAAGGGAAAACCCAGTACACTACATCCTCCCCTACAAGAAAAAGTTTCGTCCTCGAAACAAAAGTCATACCTCAGATAGGAGCCTCAAACAAGTGGGGGTGAGCATCCATCATCGCTGACTCCAACTCCCAGGTAGCCTCGCGCTCGTCGTGACTGCTCCAGAGGATCTTCACATAAGGGATGGCTCGACTGCGCAACTCCCTAACCTCGCGGTCCAAGATCCTCAACGGCCGCTCAACATAGCTCAGGTCCTCAGCAACCTCCAATGGGGTGAAATCGATGACATGGGACGGGTCATGAACATACCTCCTCAGCGTCGATACATGAAACACATTGTGAACACCTGAAAGCCTGGGAGGAAGCGCAAGCCTGTAGGCAACTGGCCCTAAGCGCTCCAACACCTCAAAAGGCCCAATATAACGAGGGCTCAGTTTCCCACGAATACCAAATCTCCGAATCCCCTTCGAAGGCGAGACTTTCAGAAAAACATGGTCACCCACCTGAAACTCTAAGTCTCGCCGTCGAGTATCAGCATAACTCCTCTGTCGACTCTGGGCGGTCTCTAGGTGTCGTCGTATCAATCTGACCTTTTCCTCTGCCTCTAACAGTAGATCAGGACCCAAAGTCTTCTGCTCACCCACGTCACTCCAATAAAGGGGTGACCGACACTTGCGTCCATACAACGCTTCAAACGGAGCCATCTGAATGCTCGCTTGATAGCTGTTGTTGTACGCAAACTCAACTAATCCCAAGTGTCGGTACCATCCTCCTCCAAAGTCCAGAATGCATGCTCTCAACATATCCTCGAGGGTCTGAATAGTACGCTCTGACTGTCCATCGGTCTGTGGGTGGAATGCTGTACTAAATCGGAGCTGCGTCCCCAAGGCTGTCTGTAAACTCCTCCAGAAATGCGAGACAAACCTCGGGTCTCTATCTGATACGATGGAAACGGGTACCCCGTGCAATCTAACCACCTCAGCCAAGTACACCTGCGCCAGTCGCTCCATCGGCCAAGTCATCTGAACCGGTAAAAAGTGAGCGGATTTGGTAAGCCTGTCCACGACTACCCAGATAGCATCCGCTCCCGTCTGTGCTCTCGGCAACCCAGTGACAAAATCCATCGTAACATGTTCCCATTTCCATTCAGGGATTGGGAGACTCTGCAACTTGCCAGCAGGTACACGATGCTCAGCCTTTACTTGCTGACAAGTTAAGCAGTGCGCTACAAATCTCCCAATGTCTCTTTTCATCCCATTCCACCAAAACTGTGCCTTCAGATCCCTATACATCTTAGTCCCACCAGGGTGGATGGTATAAGGTGTATAGTGGGCCTCCCTCAAGATCTGCTCTCGAATCTCTGCATCCATAGGCACGCAAGCTCGGTCCCTGTACCGGAGTACTCCCGCAGCATCAACTGAAAAGTCCCCTATCAAACTAGTCTGCATCTGCTCTCGAATCCTCACCAGGTGGGGGTCCTCACTCTGTCTCTCCCGAATCCTGTCCACAGAGTGGGCTGCACGACTAGAGACATAAGTCTAGCAGAGACCCCAGGGGACACAACCTCGAGCTCTAACCGCCTCATCTGCTCAAGTAATGGCGCCTGATCGGTGATCATCAAAGATAAACTCTGTACTGCTCTCCTGCTTAGGGCATCAGCAACCACGTTGGCCTTGCCAGGGTGGTATAATATGTCTACATCGTAATCTTTCAACAATTCCAACCATCTACGTTGCCTCAAGTTGAGCTCCTTCTGTGTGAACAGGTATTTCAAGCTCTTGTGGTCGGTGTAAATCTCGCAGTGTTCCCATACAGGTAGTGGCGCCACAACTTTAGTGCAAAAATCCACTGCAGCTAGCTCCAAATCATGGGTAGGTAATTCTTTTCATAATCCTTCAGTTGCCGAGAGGCGTAAGCGATTACCCTACCCTCCTGCATCAGCACACAACCAAGTCCACTGTGCGATGCATCACTATAAATCACGTATCCTTTCCCCATAACAGGGGAGGGAAAGGATAGGAGCCGACATCAACCTGATCTTTAAATTCCTCAAAGCTCCTCTGGCAGTCCTCACTCCAAATAAACTTAATCCTTTTCGCGTCAAACGAGTGAGGGGTGGGGAAAGTTTCGCAAAACCTTCCACAAACACACGACGGTAATACCTGCTAAGCCCATGAAACTACGGACCTCTGATACCGTCGTCGGTCGGGGCCAATCCCGGACTGCCTCGATCTTCGCCGGGTCTACGGCCACTCCAGCGGCTGAAATCACGTGGCCCCAAAAGGGCAACCTCCCGAAGCCAGGAAATCACACTTAGATAGCTTGGCATACAACTTTCTCTCTCTCAGAAGGTTGTAGCACAATCCTCAGATGCTCCTCGTGCTCCACATCGCTTCGGGAATAAACTAGGATGTCATCAATAAAAACAACGACGAACCGATCCAGGTATGGTCGAAAATCCTGTTCATCAAATCCATACAAAGTTGCAGGGGCATTTGTCAGTCCAAAGGCATGACGGTGAACTCATACATGCCCGTATCGCGACCTGAATGCCGTCTTTGGGATGTCCTCGGCCTTCACCTTCAATTGGTGGTAACCAGACTGTAAATCAATCTTGGAGAAGACACAAGACCCTTGCAGCTGGTCGAATAAGTCATCAATGCGCGGCAAAGGTACTTGTTCTTGATGGTCACTTTATTCAGCTCCCGGTAATCTACACACAGTCGAAGTGAACCATCCTTCTTCTTCACAAATAGCACGGCGCTCCCCAAGGTGATACACTCGGCCTCACAAAACCCTTGTCCATTAAATCCTGGAGTTGCGCCTTTAACTCCCGCAGCTCGGCCGGTGCCATTCGGTAAGGAGCCTTAGAGATTGGCGCAGTTCCTGGAACTACGTCAATCAAAAACTCAACCTCCCTATCCGGCGGCATATGAACTAGCTCCGGAGGAAAAACATCCGGTACTCATGGACAATAGGGATATCCGTGAGTCCCGGTGCCGCCGTAGGCTCCTTAACCACCGATGCCAAAAAGGCCACGCATCCACTGCGCATCATCTGCCTCGCACGAGAGGTCGAAACCACAGAGGCAAAGAAAGCACTCTGGCACCCCCTGTAAACGAAACACCTCCTGGCCTGGCTCGCTAAAGTAACAGTCCTCGCGCGCGCAATCAATCGTCGCGAAATAGCGAGCCAGCCAATCCATCCCCAGTACAATGTCGTAATCTTGCAGCTCACTAAGGACCATAAGGTCCGCTGGCAAGATCCAGGACTCAATCTGAACAGGGCAAGACCAACAACACTCCTCTACATGCAATGTATGATCAGGAATCTGTACCTCTACTGCATGTGGCAACCGACCTACACGTCCATGAGATGATGCAAATACTCTACTGATAAAAGAATGTGATGCACCGGTATCAAATAAAGTGCGAGCTCTAGTACCAAGAAGTAAAGTGATACCTGGCCACCACGTGGTCGGCTGCCGTGGAGTCCCCTACCTGGGGGCGTCGTAGACTCGCCCGCTCTGAGCTGGTGGTCGGTAATCTGGGCAGGGGGAGGAAGGAGCCTGCTCGCTGGAGCATAAGGCCGCGCTGTGGCCTGAAGGAGGCTGATGCTGAAGAAGGAGCCTGCGTTGTACGAGAGAGTCAAGTAGCTCGATGTGCCGACCTAGTCTACTACCGATAACAGCGTCCATACCGCTGGTCACAATGCCGCCACTGCGTGCTGTCCCCACAAAAGACGCACCTGACCTGTGACTGGGACTGCCTCGACTGTGCTGCTGTTCTGCTCCTTCGCCCAGCTGTGACCCCTGCTGTCGCGACTGTCACCTCTGCTGCTGCGAGTGCTGCTTGCTGTCGCTGGGGCTGCCTGCTGGTCTGCTCGCTGCTGTGGGGGTCTCTGGGATCCACCAGACCTCGCCGCTCCGACGCCCCACGGCCCGTAAACTGCGGCGGTGGTGGTCGGGGCGGGCCTCCATGAACTGGCCTGTCCCCCCTCGTCTGGCATTGGGCC
>JAQNDB010001727.1:0-45337 GCA_029204045.2 Tillandsia leiboldiana | reverse complement strand
GGCCACGTAGGGGGCCAATGTGCTTCGTCAGGATTTCCTTCTTTAGATCCGGAAGATCGGGCACGCAGATCCGCCCGGAACCGAAGGGTGCCGTCCGTTCCCACTGCAAAGTCTCCTTCCTGCTCCGGTGAAATCCTATCTCGTTCCAGCTGCAGCTGTGGAGCCGCACTTTGGCCTTCCCGAATCCTCTCCAATAAGGTCGGCGCGACTGTAGGGTCAACAGTCGCTCAACCGTCCCTGCTGGTACCACTTCCAACCTCAATCGTGAAAATTCCGCGATCAAGTCATTCTGCTGCGTGATCGCGCCCCGCGAAGTTCCTTCCTGCTTGTCCCTTCCTGCTTAGAAGCATCGACTACCACATTTTGCTTTCCCCGGGTGGTACTGGATGGTTAAGTCGTAGTCCTTCTAGCTCCAACACCTCCTCTGCGTAGGTTAAGCTCCTTCTGGTGAAAAGGTACTTAAGGCTTTGGTGGTCCGAGAACGTTTGCAATGCACACGTAGAGGTAGTGCCTCCACAGTTTTCAGAACGAAGACCACTGCGGCAAGTTTCCAAGTCATGGATCGGGGAGTTCTGTTCGTAATCCTTGAGTTGCCTTGAAGCATAGGCAATGACCTCTTCCTTGCTGCATTAGTACATCCTCCCACCTATTCGCGATGCATCGCAGTAGACTCGTAGTCTTCTCCAGGGTTTGGTAAGGCAAGCACAGCGCTCTTTTTAACCGTTCTTAGTTCTTCAAAGTTCTCTTGGCATTGACCGTCCAAATGAACTTTACTCCTTTCCGGGTTAGGCGGTTCAGAGGGGGTCGCAATCTTCGAGAAACCCTCCACGAAACGTCGGTAGTATCCCGCAAGGCCCAAGAAGCTGCGCACCTCTGTCACTGTGGTCGGCTGGGGCCAGTCGGTCACCGACTCCACCTTCTTGGGATCCACTGCGACTCCTGCTGCTGAAAGATATGCCCTAGAAACCCCACTTCGCGAAGCCAAAATTCGCATTTCTTAAGTTTTGCGAACAGCTCCTGCTCCCTAAGGGTCTGTAGAACAATTCGTAGGTGCTCCTCGTGCTTCTCATCGGTGGTGGAGTAAATTAGGATGTCGTCGATGAAGACCACAACGAACTGATCCAGGAAGGGTCTGAAAACTCGGTTCATCATGTCCATGAACACCGCTGGGGCATTGGTAAGCCCAATGGCATTACTGTGAACTCGTAATGGCCATACCGAGTCCGGAATGCCGTCTTCGGAATATCCTCGTCTCGAAACTCTGAGCTGGTGGTAGCCCGACTGCAGGTCAATTTTGAGAAGACAGTTGCACCCCGCAGCTGGGTCAAGAGGTCATCAATCCTAGGTAAGGGTTACTTGTTTTTCACTGTGACTTTGTGATTTCCCGGTAGTCGATGCACAAACCGCAAGCTCCCGTCTTTCTTTCGTACAAAGAGTACAGGTGCGCCCCCAAGGGACACACACTCGGTCGATAAACCCCCTGTCCAGAAGGTCCTCTAGCTGCGCCTTAAGTTCCTTCAGCTCCGCGAAGGCCATCCTGTAGGGGGCCTTCGTGATTGGTCGAGTGCCGGGGTGAAAGCTCAATAGGAAAGACAACTTCTCGCTCGGGGGGAAACCAGGTAGTTCGGCCGAAAAACATCTGGGAAGTCCCTCACCACAGGGATGTCGGGGAGTGCCGTGGAGGATCCGGCGGCCAGGGCCACCGACACCAAGTAGGCCATATACACCCGCCCTCACCAACTTTCTGGCTCGGGATGCAGGAATCATGGAAGAAAAGGAAACGCTCTTGCAAGCCAAGTACACGTTCTCCGGAAAATCGGGGTACATCAGTCGTACCTCGCGCTTCTCGCAGTCTATGACCGCAAGGTACCACGTGAGCCAATCCATTCCGAGCACTACATCATACTCTTTCAATGGAATGACTACCAGATCCCAGGGGCACGGAAGCCTTCCCATCCATATAGGGCAGGAAGGTACCAGTTGCGTGCCTCCAAGGATCCCCCCCGCGTGTGAACGGTCATCAAACTGGGTAAGGGTCTCAACTCAAAATCATGGGTCAGTGCGAAGTCTCGAGACATAAACGAGAGGGTCGCCCCGGTGTCAAAAAGGGTTCTAGCGCGATAAACAGAAGCAAGAGTGATACCTGCGACGACGTGCTCCGACGGGTGTGTCTCCTGCTGACCCATCGAATAGACGCGCCTCCCGAAGGCGGTGGCTTTTCCCCTACAATCGGGGTGCTGGCGGTCTGGGGGCTGACATCATTGGAGCTTTCCCCCGCCCTGCGTGCTGGGGTGAAGGCACGGAGGCTGCTGAAGATGTGGTGCCTTGGTTCAGGGGACAGTTGAAACGGAAGTGTCCCTGCTTGCCACATCGGAAACAATGGTCCTGTCTCTTGGAGCAATCCATCACTCGGTGCGCCCCGCCGCAGATCACGCATAGCGCGATCCTCCGGGCGTTTCCCTCTCCTGGCGCTCCCCTGGTCCTTTGCTGGGGTCTCCACCGCTTAGGGGGCCGATTCCCGCTGGAGGAGCCCCCTCCCCCTGAAGTCGTCTGGGTCCGCTTCCTGTCGTCTTGCTGGTGGAGCCTTCCCTTCGGGCGCGCGTGACGGCAAAGCCTCGTTCCACGATGGTGGCTCGGTCGACCACCTTCTGAAAGGTATGTAGATCCGCCGCGTCCACCACTTGGAAATGTCAGTCCTCAATCCATCCACAAACAGTTGTGCCTTATGGATTCGTCCCGAATGACGAACGGGACACAGTTCGCCAGTCTCACGAACTCCCTCTGGTACTCCATACTGTTTTGGTTCCCTGCCTGATGTGGTTTAGGTCGTCCTCCAGTTGTTTCTTTCTTCACGCTATTGTAAAGAACGCCCCGAATAGCTGCTATTTAAGTAGTCCATGACGGAAGGGTAGCGCCCGACGCAGAGTCGGGGCGTACGGTCTTCCACCAAATGCGGGCGTTCCCCTCGAGCAAGTGGGCGGCCAGGGCCCGCTCGTGGTCTTCCATCAATAGGTCCTCGAATAATTTCTTCATTGTATCCACCCATTTCTCCACAACCCAGGGGTCTGTCGTGTCCCCCTCGAACGTTGGCGGGTCGTATTTCTTGAAGTCGGCCAGGTTGGCGCGCACACGGTCTCGCTCGTTTGGTAGATTCGCCCCCTCCTTCGCGACGTTGGCGGTCGCGGCGGGAGTGGGTAACACTACCGTCACACTCGGAGCAATTCCGACGATTGGTGTCGCCGCCGCCCTGCCGTTGCCGTCGAAGGGGCACACCTCTGGCGCCGAGGCCCGGGTGGGGGCAGCCCCTCCTTCGGTCTCCATCATTGGCGGTCCATCGCCGGTGCAGCTGGCCCCGGGAGAGGGCCCGGGGCAACCTCTGCCGTCGCAGCGGCCTGCTGTTGCTGCGTCAGTTGGCGCACGCGGTCGTTCAGGGCTGCCAACGTTCCGCCATCTCTTGTAGCTGCTGCCTTAGGAGCTGATTCTCCGTAGTCATCGCTTCCGCTGCGTCCGCCCCCGTGTCCTCGGCTGTGGATCTAGTCCTGGCCATGATCTGAACATTTGCACGACCAGTTACTCCTAGTTTAAATAAAACGGCACGCCACTAGTGCTGGCACTAGAGGGAGAAAAGAAAAAGAACACTAATCCCCCCCCCCTTTCCTCAACGAGCACTCGCGTTTTATTTATCCCGTGTTCACTTTATTACTCAGTAGCCAGAGTATTGCGCCCGTGGATGTTAGGCCCCGACTGTTGTGGTTAAAGTTTACCGCTCTGATACCATCTTAATCTGTCACGCCCCGGGGGTTCAAATCGCGCGGAAGAGGAGCCACCGATGCCCTGAATCAGCCATATATTTTTTTTTTGTATAACATTACTCCCCGGCGCGTGCCCAGACCCGCCGCATACACAAATTCACTCTGCAAACGGGCAGAGTCTCCTTTGTATATGCACGGCGTCTCAACTACAAAGTGTCTCACAAGGCGTAGCACACACAATCTCTAACCACATCAGTTGGGGTCTCGTACACATACAACCAAACAATACACATGATATTCTAGCATTCACTTAGAGCATAGAGGCCGGTGTTTTGAAAGGATAAATAATCACAAGGTTTTGAAAGCGGCATCCACACGACGCCATCGTTTATGAAAACAGTTCGCAAACACATAAATCCCATAAGGTTTGTAAAGCTCGGTGCCCACTCGACACCCACGTTTTAAAAGTAGATTTTCGGCAAACGGTTTTCTTTGCTTTTCATCGTTCAAAACGGCCAAGTAAGAGAGAACGTAGAATTCATTCAATTATTCGAAAAGGAAAAGGGCAACATCCACTTCGACCCCACGGGGGTGTCGCAATCCACAACTACTACATGAATAATAAAGAAAAGGGAAAGAAGAGTCACTGTATCTGAAGTCACCCAAAAATCAGATCAGCACCCTCGCGTCCTCACCGGCGCCCTAGCACTCGCCCCTGGACGAACCTGTCACGGTGTGGGAAGTCAGTGACTAGAAATAGCATGATAAGCGTAGTAACAAAGATAAGGCAAACCGCAAACATCGGAGCAACCATCCCTCCCATGCATCTTCCACCATAACACCCCTGTATCAAAACAACATCGGGCACCTTCCCCGATGCCCACCGCCGAGCACCTGCCTCGGCCGCCGAGCACCTGCCTCGACATCACCGCTCACACCCCCCACCCATGGGGGCCCCCCATTCCTAACGCCACCCGCCGCGTGGGGTACACGGGTCAACGTACCACTTTTCCGGAAAGCACACCCTTGCGGTGGCCAAACCGCGGGTGTGCGTGTAGCAAAACTTGAGCCTCAGATTGACATTAGTATCATAACATAACAGGGTTAGTGCATAACAGAAGGAGACTGATAATTCCACCTTGCCCCAACATGCTATTTCTAACAGTTAAACCCCATTCCCGAAATCCCCGGGAACGTACCCACCTTGTCTGCGTCGTCCTGCGTTCGTCCAGTCCGCGTCTGTGCACCAGTCGCCAACAGCGTCCCGCACTCCTGAAGGAACAAGGGCAAGTCAAGACTTAGAAGTCCGAAGCTTACAACGACTCCCAACAGCGTGCGGCGGAGTTCTTCGCACAGCACCGGCCCGTGCGACGAACACTCTGCCTGGCGCAGCCCCGCGCGGCACCAGCCCGCGCGGGCGCCCCCCTCTTGCGGGCGGCCCCGCGCGGCCGAGCGCGCCGCGCGGCGTGTGCCCGTGGTGCGGGGTGACCCCGCGCGGCACCAGCCTGCGCGGGCGCCCCTCCTGCGGTGCGGGCGACCCCGCGCGGCACCAGCCGCCGCGCGGGCGCCCCTCCTGCGGTGCGGGGCGACCCCGCGCGGCACCAGCCCGCGCGGGCGCCCCTCCTGCGGCGGCCCCGCGCGGCCGAGCGCCGCGCGGGCGCGCTGCCGCGGTGCGGGGCGACCCCGCGCGGCACCAGCCCGCGCGGGTGCCCCCCCCCCTCTTGCGGGGGCCCCGCCGCAGGCCGAGCGCCGCGCGGGCGCATTGCCCGCGGTGCGGGGTGACCCCGCGCGGCACCAGCCCGCGGCGGCGCCCCCCCCTCTTGCGGGCGGCCCCGCGCGGCCGAGCGCCGCGCGGGCTCGCGCTGCCCGCGTGCGGGGCGGCCCCCGCGCGGCACCAGCCCGGCGGGCGCGCCCCCCTCTTGCGGGCGGCCCCGCGCGGCCGAGCGCCGCGCGGGCGCGCTGCCCGCGGTGCGGGGCGGCCCCGCACGGCACCAGCCCACGCGGGCGCCCCTCTCTTGCGGGCGGGCCCCGCGCGGCGCGAGCGCCGCGCTGGCGCGCTGCCCCGGTGCGGGCGGGCGCCCCGCGCGGCACCAGCCCGCGCGGGCGCCCCCTCTTGCGGGCGGCCCCGCGCGGCCGAGCGCCGCGCGGGCGCGCTGCCCGCGGTGCGGGGCGGCCCCGCGCGGCACCAGCCCGCGCGGGCGCCCCTCTTGCGGGCGGCCCCGCGCGGCCGAGCGCCGCGCGGGCGCGCTGCCCGCGGTGCGGCGGCGCGCCCCCGCGGCACCAGCCCGCGCGGGCGCCCCCTCTTGTGGGCGGGCCACGCGCGGCCGAGTGTCGCGCGGCGCGCGCCCGCTGCGTGGGCGACCCCGCGCGGCACCTCCCGCACGGCGCCCCACCCGCGGCCGGCCCCCCGCGCAGCAATGCGCGACGGCGCCGCCCCTTCTCCCTCCTCGTGACCAACAAAAGAAAAAGGGGAGATTCCCCCAAACGGAAACGTATCCGACTCACCTCGATGTGCGAAAGAGGAGAAGAAGGAGGGATCGTCCGCTTGCCTCCACCGGTCCACCCTTGCCCGTGCGCTTGGTTATTCTTTGCCGGCGGCTACAAGGGAAGAAGAAGAGGAAGAAGAAAAGAGGCGGCCACCAAAAGAAATAAGAGGAACCCTAATCCTCTTTCCCACACGGCTATATAGATATACTAAAAGAATATAGGGTTTACCTTAAAAGGTGTGCGGGCTGCCAACACGGATCCCGAGGCGTCTAAGGGGGACCCCAACTTCGAGAATTATTCTGGTCAGGACCGGGAGTCGGAAAAAATAAACCGGATCGCGCCCCAGCGAGCTCCGTTCCGCGAGCTCTACCGCCTAAAATTATTTGCGGCCCCGACGGTCTGTCCGGGAAAAACACCAAAAATGAGGCCCCGGTCAGGCATTACAGAAGAGGGTGACCAGAAGGGTTAAGGAAAAGCCGGGTCTTACAGCGTGCTACTGGGGTGAAGACCGTGGATTCGGTCAGACGTCGTGGACTCGACGTTGGACGCCGTGGGATTCGGCGTTGGACGCAGATCGTGGATTCGAGACGCGTTGCGGAAACGAGCGGAGAAGATCAACTAGGAGCGTATGGTAAAAGGTTGAGTCGTCAGTGAGTACGTTAAATCACCTTGTACGTGTGTCAATTCTAGTGGATTTCACCGTGTTATCGGTCCCGTGGTTTTTTTACTCCGGTTTGGAGTTTTTCCACGTAAAAATCTTGCGTGTTCATTTTTATTTTCCGCATTGGTTTTTATTTTGCACTGAGATTTGGTTTTATAAGTATTACACCTATTCACCCCCCCTCTAGTTGTTTGATAGTACCTATTTAGATCCTTGTGGATCCTATAAAAACCTACAATTGGTATCAGAGCGGGTTTTAGGTTTATCTATCATGATGGGTGACAGTGGTAATATTTATAGACCTCCTCTTTTTGATGGGACTAATTATGCTTATTGGAAAGTGCGGATGAGAGCTTTTCTCATCGCAATTGATGAGCGGGTATGGCAATCCGTGGAATACGGTTGGGTGCATCCTGTTGAGGAAGTAGGAAATTCTACTACCCCAAAACCTCGCTCTAGATGGTCCAAAGAGGAATTTGAAAGATCTTCTTACAATGGGAAAGGTATGAACGCTTTATTTAATTCTCTTTCCTCGACTGAGTTCACAAGAATTTTCGCGTGTGAAACCGCGAAGGAAATTTGGGATATTCTCAAAATTACACATGAGGGTACTAATCTTGTAAAAATTCAAAAGCTCCAGATGCTTACAAGTCAATTTGACTCTATTCATATGGAAGAGCATGAATTGTTTACAGATTATTACACTAGACTTCAAGATGTAATAAATACATGTGCTAATTTAGGAGAAAAGATCCCGGAGTCGAAAATTGTAAGAAAGATACTTCGGACTCTTCCGGAACGGTTTAGGGCAAAGGTTACCACCATTGAAACCGTTAGCCATCCGGATGAGATGAGTGTAGAGGAATTAGTAGGTGCTTTGCAAACTTATGAAATGACTTTTCCTACTAATCAAGTTTCTTCCAAGTCTTCTTCTAAGCTTACAGGTATTGCATTCAAATCAACAAAGGAAGAAGATAGCGAATCAAGTTCCGACGATGAAATCTCTTTTGCCGATTTTGAAGAACAATTGGCGCGGATCACAAAGAAATTTCGTCGGAAATTTTGGAAGAATCGAACCGATGGATCTTCATCCACGAAACCATCTAAAGGATCATCGGGTTCTAAATCCTCTAATCTCAAAGGCGTTGCAAAACCTTCTAAAGAAAAAGAAAAAGGTGATTTCGAAGGGGAAATCCAATGCTATCGATGCAAAGGCTACGGCCATTTTTCAACGGATTGTCCTTCTCCGAAATTATATAAAAAGAAGGCTTTGCAAGCGAAAACTTGGGACGATTCTACTTCTAATGAATCGACCTCAAGTAAAGAGGAAAAAGTCGTTAACTTACATGCCTCTCATATTCCCTCTTCTAATGTTTGCTTATCATCTTTAATCACTGACTCTATTCCTTTGATTTTGCATGAAACATCAACATCCGGCGGAGAGTCATCAAGTGAGGGGGAGTCGGACGAGGAAGAACTCGTTGAGGCATATCAACAACTTCTTGCGGAATCTAAGAAGATGGCCAAACATATTAAGAAGTTGAGGAAGCAACGACTTGAGAATCAATACGAGAATCATGCTTTAAAGATCAAACTTCATGATCTCGAGGAGGAACGAGAGCTTTTATTGGATAATAATAAAATCCTCCAGGAAAAGATAAATCAATCAGAAACGATCGTTAATTCCCATATTAACAAGATTGATTTTCTAGAAAAACAGTTTGAGGAGATTCATGTCACCAACCAAGTTTTGACCAAGCAAGTTCATGAACTCAAATTCGACATACAAAGGCTTTCAACCGGTTCCAAGAAACTAGATTGTATGTCCGGATTAGGTCAAACAAGCAAGGTTGGTTTGGGATTTAAAAAGGATCAAACTGTGCATGCTTCAAGGTCCACATTCAAATTGAAAGGAAGAACGTGTCACCTTTGTGGACTTGAAGGACATTTGGTGAAGGATTGCCCGAAAAAGAGAAAGAAGAATTCTTCGGCAACTTCATCTACGGAGCGAACTCAACGGAATCAAAAGACACATCAAGTCAAAGGAGTTCACTCAACCCACCAAAGGTCCGAGCCACAACATCAATCATACAAGTGGATCATTGCGAGACAAAGACCTAAGGTGAATCAACAGTCAAAGCGGACAACCCCCGGCCACAACGAATCAAGACAACCCAAAATCCAGCGATTTTGGATTCGGAAAAGTGATATCTTTCCTTGTCTTAAGTTCTAAATAGCTTATGACTGTATGTAATGCTTTGATTGGTTTTCTCCTCATATTTTTCTTAATCTTTGCATTACATGTTTTTTCAATGCTCTTGGTTTTATGTTTTGTCCTTGAACAAAAGGTTTTTAACGAACAAGTACATTGAATAAAAGGGGTTTCACGTTCATTCACTCCAAATTAATTTTATATGGATTATCAACTTTACTCCATAATCACAATCTTGGAGCATTGGTCATATTGACTTTAATTGCATCTTTTCACGCATTTAGAATCTATTATGCTTTTGACATCATAATATTTCGATGTTGCAATGATCATTTATGTTAATTAAGTCATCTTTTAAGTGATCAAAGTCAATTTCTCTCTCGATGATCTCTTGGTATAGTTTTTATCTTATTTGACTGTTTAGTCGAGTATGAAATCGAGATCAATATTTGGCTGAATACTTTATATCTTAAATAATTGATAGCCAATTGAGGGGGGAGTCAAAGAAAAAGTATTATGCTCAAAAGATGTGGAAAGAGTTACATCCCAATGAGGAGTGTGAAAACTACCACCACATGGAGGAAAGAGCTACCACCTCGGTCGTCCGAGTACTGTGTGCAGCTACCACATGTATACCAAGCAGGTTTTTCAAGTTTGATTAAATAAAATGCATGTTGAAATACTTGACTCTGTCAAAATTTTAAGGTTGGTATAGGTGGGATTTTAATGAAAGATGCTCAAAGAGCCACTCTCTTCAATAAATTGACTAGATACATTATCTAATTTATCTGGGATGTTAGACATCTATTGATCTTGGTATTTCATTTTCTTTACCAAATTGATGATTTGATAAAGGCATTACGCATAAGATCATGTTAGATGTGATTGAAGTTGTTCAACTTTAAGGGTTTTAATTTCCATAAATTTTTGTTTCATTTTTGAGTATTTTTGATAGATTTGGTATAATCTATTTCTTGTTGCATGAAACGATGACTTTTGTTTAAAGTTGATGCGCTAAAGTGCTTACATACTTTTTTCTGGTTTTTATGGATATCATGAAAAACTGTTTATAATGCCTTATCTTTGTTTTTCATGATTTTGGAGTAAATCTTTTTACTTTCGTGAAATTAATTGGATTGAATGGCGTCTGTGTGAATTCATTGTTTAAAGCACTTAAATTGATTTCTTGATGGAATACAAATCGGTATTTGAAAAGATTCCAAAATCTGGATTTGTTTCAGGAAATTATTTGATTTTTGCTTTCTGGTACAGGTACGCAATCTGCATTTTTGTTATATACCGGAACTGAGCCTTTATCTCTCTTTCTCTATGAACTAATGCTGTTAGTGATTTTCTTTTGTCTAGTATGTTCACTGTTTGACAATTTGTGACAAAAAGGGGGAGAACAGAATATAATGATCGTATCACAAAGGGGGAGAACATAAATGCTCAAGACAGGGGGAGAACATGGAGAACATGGAGAACATGTTAGAGATGCTCATAATAGGGGGAGATAAAGAAAAGATTGAAAAAAAGAGCCGAAAAACAAAAGAACCAAAAGGATGAATCAAATGTAGGATTTTAATTTCTAACGACTAACGTTTGATTTTGTTTGGAGTTTTGTTTTGCAGGAATTATATCACTTTAAGACTCCAAGTCCTAAGTCATAGAGTATGTTCTAGGACTGTTTGGTTCAAATGTAATTTTGTATTTATTGGATCTTTCACGCAAAGAAAATCAATGTTTTGGTGATAACATTGAATTTCGACTTTTTGGTTTAAGATAAGTGACTTGAGCGCTTTTATGTATTTTTGGGTTTTGTCACGAAATTGCCAAAGGGGGAGATTGTTACGGCATTTTGGTGTTGGCATATTTCGTGAGTCAAGTCAGTGAGTTGAGTCGGAGTCTTAAAGGGATCAAATTGTCAATCAACAATCAAAGACTTAGAGAAGATTCAACAAGAGCTCAAGTTGACACTCAGTGTCTTGAGTCTTGAAGATTGAAGTTGAAGAATTGTGGATCAGTTACATCAATCTCAAGAAGAATGTATTCAAAAGGATCAGGTATGGTTAACTAAATAATTTTGGTGATCCGAATACTTTCTTATAGTGTAGAAATACTTGGAAAAATTTTTAATTGCATAAAAATCAAAAACTCGACATGGGGCATGTTCAGGATCCGGATCAGATGATCCAATCCGGATCCCGAAGGGTATTAGTTCATGTGCAAATCCAATCCGGATCCAAGCCTATTCTGATCCGGATCCCGAACATTGGATGTTGCTGAAATTCATGAACGATCCGGATCGGCAAGTTCAATCCGGATCCCGAACCCTTGGTTTTCTGGAATTGTCTATCTCGCTACGACGATCCGGATCGCAGTAAATCCGATCCGGATCGCCGTCCTGAAAATTTCCAGATAAGGTAAGTTTTTGATTCTTATCTCTTTCCAAAGGTTTCTAAACTATAAATAGACATTTAGGGTTTCTCAAAAACGTGGGTTCTCTACCGATTAATTCATAAAACACTTGAGAGCAACCCTAGAGGCTAGGTTTTTATCTTTCTTCTTTATAGCCTCTTTTAGGTCAATTCGACGGTTCTTTCAAGAACATATCTTTTGTCGAATTGATCTAATCTTTGCTTAGAGATTTTTCCCATGGATCTTCATTGATAATCTAAGCAAAGGATCACCATCGAAGCCAATATTCTTACCGGCTGAGTTTGCGTCATGGATTCGACGTGGCATCGTGGATTCGGTGTGCTAAAGGCGTTTCGTGGATTCGAAACGTGTGCTCGTGGATTTGAGTGGCGTTCGTGGATTCGAACGTGTGTAGTGGACGTGCAAAATCGTTGGAGCGCAAGGTCCGAAGAAGTTGAAGGAGGGGTTAAATCCGTGGAGACGGTAATCACCTTATTATTCTTCTTTTCTTAGTGGATTGTTATTGCGTGGACATCCAACCGGTCAGCGCAAGGTCCGAAGAAGCTGAAGGAGGGGTTGAGTCCGTGGAGTCGGTAATCACCTTGTTATTCTTCTATTCTTAGTGGATTGTTATTGCGTGTTGGTCCCGTGGTTTTTCTCCTAGATTGGAGTTTCCACGTATATCTCGGTGTGCTGTTTTTATTTTCCGCATTGGTTTTTATTTTGCACTGAGATTTAGTTTTATAAGTATTACACCTATTCACCCCCCCTCTAGTTGTTTGATAGTACCTATTTAGATCCTTGTGGATCCTATAAAAACCTACAATTGACATGACACCCGAGTGCTCCTGTCGGACGTAAAGGGCAGTGTCCCACTCCCAGGTAGCGACCCGAAGGACACATTTTCCTCGTTGGGCGGGGTAGCACTTGCGGGTGCTATCGGCAACCTTAGAGATTCTCGTCTTGTGGTTGCATGACTACTGGGCTGGGGCCCTTTGGGCAACAATCTCCGAGGGTTTAGCAACTTCAATTAAAACACAAGAATGTGAAAGAATAAAGAGAAATAGAGTGGCCAAGGTGGCCGGATTAGTTTAACCCTTTATACAGCAGCATAGTGGCCGAGTTTGTGGATAGTAGCCTGGTACGGCTGGACATAGTAGTGTTGGGTCGATGAGTACACACAAATAGCGACATATTATATGCATATCAGCATTTTAATATTGAGGTTTATAGTTTTCCTAGCATTCTATTATTATTGCTTCCATTAGACCAAGCGGTGTAGAACATTCTTTCTCGGTGGTTGAACCCACTTGGAACTTTGTTGTAGTTCTCACACCCTCGGGTGACCATTTTTTTAGGCCCGGATACAGCGGTCGAGACAGAAGACAGGGGCAAGGGCCCAGCAGCATAGAGGCCTTGAGGGTCTAGCAGATGTACCTTTTTATATTTTGAGTGAACTATGTATGGTGAGGAAATGATGTAAAAGAATTATAATATTATTCAATTGCAAGTTGAGAGATGAAAATGTAATAAGTTATTTATAGTTCACTCATATCCTGCTTTCATTTACAGTTGTAAACTTATTGTTTATTGAATGAAAGTTTTAAATTAGTAGTGATTTTTACTCTGATATTGTATCTCATCATACACATTGTTTGATTGGAGATGGTTGTTACCGTTCCTTTCGGGTGGCGTGAGGTCGTGCCCGATTGGCGGGTCTGTTGGCGGGTCTGTTGGCGTGCCCGAACTGTACAAATTGGCGATCTCGGGGCATGACACAACATCACCACTTTAGATAAATAACATGAAAAATCTCTCACCCGAATCCTCTGGGGGAGTCATGACTCAATGAGGAAGCATGTGTGTATGATATGAGAGCAAGAAATTTTAATTTGTTCTGAAACCTTCATTTGTGAAGCTTGGTCATGGCTGGTTGAGCATCCCTCTACGTTGCGTTTTCTTCCTGGAGGGCTCCCGAGCTGTAGGAGTGGAATTTCTGGGCCATTTTTGCGGCGTTCTCTTCACAACCTCGAGAACTCCAACTTTGATAGTGAAGAGGAAGCCTAGTTGAAGCTGGAAGACAGGTAAAATTAGTGATCTTTGCAGCGTTTATTTTCTGCTCGGATTTCTGCGCAGTAGTTAGTGTTTTTGCTACCCTGGGATGTACAAATGGAATTTTGAGGTGATTTTTTGGGGACATTTTCAGGATTCAAATATCTCCAACTTTCGTGTTTACTGAAGTTTCTAATTTGGGCTCCAAGATAGGTAATTGAGGCCATCTCTGGGATGTTTGTACACAGTTGAGGTTTTTGTTTCAGCTTTGAGTAATGTGCAGTGTTTGTACCCTCTAGGGTTGTAGGGATGGACTCTTGAGCTCGGCATTATGGGGATTTCACCAGAACTTAATAATATACAAGTTTTATATTGAAGAGAAGGTTTAATTCCTACTTCTAATAAGGTAAATGTTTACATCTTTGAGACCTTAAGTACAGAGTTGGATTTGAGCAACCTGTAGTAATCTTGGGATATATTTTTCTCCTCTTTATGAAATGGTAAATTTTTAAAGTGGAAAATTTTCTTGACTTCAAGAGGAACAAATTGGCACCTTAACCACGAAATTTGGATAAGATTTGATGTATCTACTCTAGGTTCTTTCTAGTCCTTCTACTACTGAAATACTGCATGTATGTTGGAATAGAGTATTTGATTGTTTGTGAGTCGACCTTGATTTCGTGGTTAGTAGTGCTTATGGGGGTTAATTGTAATGATTTTTCCTAATCCCAGATGCAGGATGGACAAGTTATTTTTGGGTTCAACTTGTAAAAATATTTTAATTGGAAGTTAAGCAAGTTGAATCTCAACTCAAAATTGTTTATCGGAATCGGGATTGTTTTGGGTTCTATTCCTTGAACTTATGCGGAGGTAGTAAGCTAGTCTTTATGAACTTTTGGTAAGTGGATATCATTTGGGGGTATATGGACTTGCTGTGAGTGTGGGGAGTTTCCTTTGTGTGTGTGCAGAGGAGTTGGAGAATGTTGTTGGGTGTTGTGAATTTTGGTGTGGGCTGTGGTTTATGGAATGTATAAGTGCTTGTATGTGTGAGGTGGTTTTGTAAGTGAATTAGAAGATAATTTATTTTGTGCTTAGATGCTGGTTGTGGGTGTATTTGTGGTTAAGTGAACATTGATTATTTGTGGCCTTTTGGAACTTTTAAGTGTGCTGAGGGGACTTTTTGGAGGCAGATGGTGCTGGAACCTTGGTTTTCAATGCGAGTTGGCCGTGGAAGTGAGCCAGTGAGTGCGTGGTTTTCTGTAGAGGACTCGAGTTTTAGTTGAACTTCCGGGGATTTTTCCAGGTACGTGGCAGTGTGCACGCGCGCGGCGCATTTTTTTCGGAGTTTCTTCAGTTCGAGGTTTCGGCAGTTCACCGACTTCAGCGTTGCCTGCGGAAAGCGATCTAGGTGGGTTGGAATTTCTCCAAAATTTACGGAATGCCCTTAATGCTATTGATTGCAAATTCACCATGTTTATTATGCATTTTTCACTATCGTGCATCTGATAGTTGCCTGGAATTTTCTGTAAAATTTATTGGAACCCCGGATCATTTTTAGCATACTCCTGATACTATACGACACTAGATTTCACGTTTTGTTGGCATCGTATTTGCACCTGGATCGTTTTAAAAATCGAGAAAACCCGTTTTAAGGAAAACCAACATTTTCAAAGTGGTTTTTAAATTATGAGTTCGCCAGGGGTATGACATAGGTCCAGGTGGCCCGGTATGCTTGTATACTCGTGCCAGGGGGCCGAGTGGATTTTTAGAGATTTGTGAGATGAGTTTCTAGTGTCATGTGAGTGTGAGCTTTGTTGGGATCGATGAGGTTTTCAAGATTATGGGTCGTGCATATCAGATTTAGTCGGGGAGGTGGTTCTCCGACATAGCTGTGAGAGTGTTGGGCACTTCCTGATCGAGTCGTGGAGGGTTTTCCCGACTGAGTTGTGTCATTTGAGCATTTGAGTTTCCGATCTCTTTGATCGTGGATCATAGCCTGCTATATTGAGATACTTGACAGAGATCCTTGTTACTGAGACACTTTACTCGTGCGGGTCGCTCCCCTCGAGTGCCACTCCGGAGGTAGGCTTGACCGAGCCGTGTGCCGGTCTGTTACTTATATTTTGACCGAGCCGTGTGCCGGTCCGTTACATACACTGAGATCGAGCCGTGTGCCGATCAGTTACTGAGTTCGACAGCAAGCAGGCAGTACCGATTTTTACTGGTGGATTGATTGGGTTATCTTTGGTCAGCTACTTTTATTGTTGCACTCATGCCTGGGGGCTGAGGGGTGTCTTATAGCTATGTTAGACCAGTGCTAGTGTTGTTGGGAACCGTTGGGTTGGCGGTGGTCCCGGATCATTGAGAGTACTTTGACCGTTGTGCGAGATGTGAGGAGCTTGAGTCCATTCCGTTCTGAGAGAGAGCGTGGATTTCGACTATAGCCTGCATGTGCCACTTTTCGATAGCAAGTTAGTCCAATTGGACACCCTATATTGATATACTAGGGGGGCGCCGGCTTGACTGGACCCGATGTGGCAGTCAGCTCGATTGGGTCGATTGAGTACCTCGTGTGCGAGTGGTGTATGCATAGTATGTTCTTAGATGAGTTTTCCCTTTGAGCATGGTACTTGAGGCATATTAGCAGTAGCGTGTGTATGCATATCATGTTATTGGTAGAGTTTCTTGAGCTTTATGATTGAGACATATTAGCTGTAGTTTTCTTTCAGCTTACCCATTATCTATCTATCTGCATACCTATCTGTTTTGCCTCCAGTAGACTTAGTGGGCATACCGTGGATATTGGGACGGTACCCACTGAGATCTGCCTTCTGCAGTAGATCTCACACCCGCTGCGGTGACAGGTTGAGGTGGCTGTTCCGGCTTGGTTCGCGCGGAGACAGCAGATCGAGGTGAGGACGTGGCCGATTAGTTCCTTACCAGCATTGAGAGTCTGAGGTAGATGTACCCGGTATATTTTATGTTTCCACTTTTGTACTGGACATTCTGAGAGGTCTATGAGGATTGTATTTACTTTTTGTTGAGAGACTTGTATTGAGGCTTTTATTTTTATTCAGATGTTCAGTGTTTTACATTCTGTAGCTATTAGTTATTTTTCAGCTCTGATACATGTTTAGCTATAGATCTTATGCAGGGTAGACGCTTCGTCTGTGTGGCAGTTTCCGCACAGACGGCGGATCTATTGACGAGCCCGGATCGCAGTTCGACCCCGGGGCGTGACAACCCAAGTGATCACCATTTTGCTATGTTTGTGAAGAGGAGAATCCTGTGAGCAATCAACTCAAGAATACGACAAAAATTGTTTATTTTCAAAAATTTGAAAATTTGTACCTAAACAATCATTATCATGTAGAGAGACTAGGTATCAAACTAGTTTTGCCAAAAGAATTTTAAAAATAGATCAATCCCATGATTTTCAAAAATTCCTATTATATGCCCTAAAACCGAAATTTTAGAAATCGAAGCCTAAAAATCCGTTAATCAGAAGAATACCTAGCATATAATCAAAACTAATCTACCCAGAGTTCTTATTTCAAAAGAAATTTGATCAAAAACCAATCCAAAACGAAAAAGATCCAAAATTTTCATCACGTTTTGAGGAGAAACATGAAAAACTGTGAAAAACTGAGATTTTGATCAAGGAAACTTACTTAGAATCGAAGAACTTGAGTTTGGAAGCCTCCAAAATGGATGAATTCTAGAGAGAGAAGCTCTGGAGACTTAGGAACAAAAGATAGAAGTAAAAAGAAATCAAAACCCTTTTGTTCTATATAAAACCCTAGCCGCGATCCGGATCGGATCTTGAATCCAGTCAGGATCGGCTACCCGCAGGAAATACCTGCGTTCGGGATCCGGATCGGCTTGTCCAATCCGGATCGGCTCCAACTTTTTCTTTAGAATAATTCAGAAAAATTCCACAAAATCCAGAAAAAGTATGTAAGCACTTTTGTGTATCAACTTTAAATGAAAATCATCGTTTCATACAACAAGAAATAGATTATGTCAAATCTATCAACAATATCCAACAAATGAAACGAAAATTTATAAAAATTAAATCCCTTAAAGTTGAACAACTTTAATCACATCTAACATGATCTTATGAGTAATCCCTTTATCAAATCATCAATTTGGTAAAGAAAATGAAATACCAAGATCAATAGATGTTTGAAATACCAGATAAGTTAGATAATATATCTAGTCAAATTATAGTAAGGAGTGGCTCTTTGAGCATCTTTCAATAAAATCCTCACCTTATACCAACCTTGGAATTTGACAGAGTCAAGTATTCCAAAAAGCATTTTATCTAATCTATCTTGAAAAACCATGCTTAGTATTCATGTGGTAGCTGCACACAGTACTCGGACGACCGAGGTGGTAGCTATTTCCTCCATGTGGTGGTAGTTTTCACACTCCTCATTGGGATGTAACTCTTTCCACATCTTTTGAGCATAACACTTTTTCTTTGACTCCCCCTCAAATGGCTATCAATTATTTAAAATATAAAGTATTCAACCAAAAATTGATCTCAATTTCATACTAGACTCGATTGTCAAATAAGATAAAAACTAAACCAAGAGATCATTTGAGAGAGAAATTGACTTTGATCAAAACAAAGATGATTTAATTGACATAAATGATCATCGCATCAAATGAATTACTATGATATCCAAAGCATAATAAATTTCTAAATAAACGAAAAGATGCTATTAAAGTCAATAATACACATGCTCAATTAATGTTCTATGTCTAAGCATAGATAGTGAACAAAAATACAAAAACAAAACCTAACCTAAGCAAAAGTTTCAAAAAGAATTATTTCACGGAAAGCATTCCAATTGCCTTACGCAAATGAATAAATCGTTTTAGATCCAAAGGTTTTGTTAAGATGTTAGCTAATTGATCTTCAGTTGAAATGTATAAAATTTGAAGAATATTTGACTCAACTAGCTCTCTTAGAAAATGATATCTAAGTTCAATGTGTTTTGTTCTTGAGTGCAACACAGGGTTTTTGGAAATGTTTATAGCACTTGTGTTGTCACAAAGAATTGTTACAGAAGTTGCTGAAATTCGGAAGTCGCTCAAAACGCTTTTCATCCAAATGAGTTGGGTTGAACAACTACCTGCTGAAATATATTCCGCTTCGGCAGTCGAGAGTGCAATACAGTTTTGCTTTTTACTATGCCATGCAACAAGGCAATGGCCAAGACAAAAACATGCACCACTCGTGCTCTTCCGATCATCCACAGATCCTGCCCAATCGGCATCTGAATATCCTATAATGTCAAGTGTTGTTCCCATAGGATACCAAATTCCGAAATTCAAAGTTCCTTTGATGTACCGGATGATCCTTTTCACCGCTTTCAGGTGAACCTCCTTTGGTGCTGATTAATATCTCGCGCAAATCCCAACACTAAAGGATATATCCGGGCGACTAGCTGTAAGATTGTCACGCCCCGGGGTCGAAACTGCGACCCGGGCTCGCCAACAGATCCGCCATCTGTACGGAAACTGCCGTACAGACGAAGCGTCTACCCTGCAAGTCAGATCTATAGCTAAAATGTATCAGAGCTGAAAGAAAACCAAATAGCTACAGAAATACACTGAACATCTGATATAATAAAAATCTCAATACAAAGTCTCTCAGCTACAAAAGTACAAGAATCCTCACTCAAACATATCACCCAATCCCAATGACTGTCCCTCTTTGGACCAGTCAAACAAGCCTGCGCTCATCTACTGCCGCGCATCCCGTAGGAACGGACTTACGTAGGCATCCACTGCCGCACATCCCGGAGGAACGGACTTACGTAGGGTGTCCCTCTAGGACCATCTCAGTAATCACATCGCAGCCTCGTCAGGCTCGGTATCATCATCGCACCCGGGGCGTAGCTCGAGGGGAGCGACCCCACCGAACTCAAGTATCTCAAGTATCTCAAGTATCTCATAACTGGCATAAAAAGCCAGGCTCAGCAGGCTATAATCCGCGATCAAACAGATCGGATCTCAATGCTCAACTAGCATAACTCAGTCGGAGGAAGACTCCACGACTCGAACAGAATAGCCCAAACACTCTCACAGCTATGTCGGAGAACCCTCAACGACTCAATCTGAAAATGCACGCCCCGTGGCTGAGTCGGGAAACCTCCACGACTCGATCTGCCAGAGCCCCCAAAACTCTCAAGGCTAAGTGGGAGAACCATCTCCACCACTAAATCAGAACACGACCCATGATCTAGAGTAACCCAATCAGGGAATACATCCTCAATACCCCGCGAACTCAAGTATCTCAAAACTCTCTCATGACACTAGAAAGTCATCTCATAATGCTCTAAAAATCCACTCGGCCCTCTGGCACGAGAACACATGCATCCTGAACCTACTCAACCCCTCGGGAAGATCTCAATATTTTAAAACTCTTTTCAAAACCCAGTTTTCATTAAAACAGGTCCGACGATTTTTAAAACGGTTCAGATGCCAATATAAAGCCAACTAAACATGCAGTCTAGTGTCAAATCACTTCTAGATCATGCTAAAAATATCTGGGGCTTGCAATTGTATTCCTACAATTTTCTAGGCAACTATCAGATTTACCAGCTATGCAAATAATTAAGCTAAACATGATCAACATGCATTCAATAGCTTTAAAGGGCATTCCATACATCTTGAAGAAATTCCAACCCACCTCAAAAGCTTTCCGAAGGCCGCGCCGAAATCGGTGAAGAAACGGGCGAAAAACTGATGAAACTGCACTGTGCCTCCCACGCGCGCGCGCGCCGTCGCGCGTCGGAAAAATCCACGGAGCTCCGATCAATCCTCTATCACACTCCCAAAGGTCCCAGCATGCCTCTGCTCAGCTCAAAAGGGTCCCTCACACGCGCGCATGAAGCAGACAAAACCTCGGATTTGCGTAGTAACCTCCCTGCTTGCACCCTAGAGCACAGGGAGAGAGGGAGAGAAAGGATGGAAATTAAGCTCAACTTTCAATCAATTCCATCAATAAAACCCAAGAGGAGAAATAACGAATCCAAATCCACAATCTCCAACAATTAATTTACCTCAATTTGCCCTCGCGCGCGCACGTTGACCCGGTCAACTCTCACAAGCAGCTCCGATGGACACCCTGCTTCATCTCCTTCTACTTCCCCTTCTTCTTCTTCTCTGGCAGCAAGAAAGGAAGAGGATGGATGAGAGATGGGAGATGGGTGAGGGAGCTGGTGTTCAGGGGTATATAACATGACGGGAGTGGTTGGAAGCCCATACCTCAACACTGTGCACCAATCCGAGCTAATTCTGGGCATTCCCCGAGTCTGTGTACCGGTACCAGCATGTGGGTACCGGTACACCCACCTTGGTTCCGGAACTAGGTAGCTTGTTCCGGAACCAAGCCACCCAAAAACCAAAACAGCAGCCTGAAGCTTCCAACCTCGCGCCGACAACTCACTTTCTCGCCTCGGGTCTCCCGCATCACCCCGAAACCAACCGAACACCTCTGTAAAATCATAATACACATGTCCCAAGGGATCAACTCACATCAAACCCATCCATGAAACCAATGCTCGACCCGCAAGCTCTCAATCCGACGCCAACTCACTTTTCTACAAAAAAGCTTCCGCGTAGCTCCGGGACCACCCGAACCTCTCTGTAAATACAAACAGAAACTGCTAAAGGTATTTTCACAATACCAGGCTGCCACGTGGAGTCGGCACACTGCCCGAAGCTCCGGTACTCTACACTCTCCCCTCCTTTTAACGGTTTCGTCCTCGAAACCCCAAAACTCCAAAACTCAGGAGGGTGACTCAAATAAGTGGGGATATGAAACTCTCAGCTCAAACTCAGGCTCCCATGTGGCCTCTCGCTCCTCATGATGACTCCATAGGACCTTTACAAAAGGTATGATCCGGTTGCGCAATTCTCTCGTCTCTCGAGCAAGAATCCGCACCGGTCGCTCCTGATAGTCCAAGTCCTCATCTGACTCCAAAGAAACGAAGTCCAAATCATGAAAGGAATCCAAATCCATACTTCCCTCAGAACGGATACACCAACGTCCTCATGGGTACTTGCCAAATCATGGCGGTAGCGCAACTCGGTGAACAGCTAATCCAATGCGCTCTAACTCCTCGAATATGCCAATAATTTGCGGATTCAACTTCCCGCGAAATCTCAAATCTACACATTTCTGCGGATAGTGATTCTCAGAAGTCACCAAAACTCCCTGCTTCCAGTTGGCATAACTTTTCCGTTGCTCCTTAGCAACCACAATGCTGAGAGCTTCACAAAAGCATTCTTACATCCATCTACAGGGTAAGAAGTCCAACATCGGGAACAACACTCAACCCCTAACTCTCAAAATCAGCTCTCGGATCTCGGAATCCACGGGCACACAGATGCGGTCCTTGTACTTCAGTACTCCCGCTGCATTCACTGAGAAGTTCCCTCTCAATCCCGTCCAACGGAGTGGGCTACGAGTCCAAAACACAAGTTTTAGTCACATTCCCGGGGAACACCACCTTAATCTCAACTCGCCTCAATTACTCTTTCAGCGGCATTGCCCCAAATCAAATTCCTTCTGAGTAACCCAGTACCTCAGGTTCTAGGATCGATAGATATCTCAAATCTCTCTCTATCTCAAGCAACTATTCACAATGATGTTAATACCATCCACAGCTTGAACTCCTCAAGGTTATGCTGGCACTGCTTAATCCACAACTCTGGACCTCTGTCACTATCATGGGTCCAAGCCGAACCTAAACGGCAACACTCTTCGCCGGGTCCACTGTCACTCCTGCGGCTGTAATAACATGGCCTAACCACAAAATCTTCCGAAGTCTAAGAGCAAATTCTCTTACAACTCGGCATCAACTTCTTCTCATAGAAGTTGCAGCACTATCCTTAAGTGCTCCTCGTGCTTAAACTCATCTCGGAAACCAAATCCGATAGAATCAAATCAACTGGCCTTGTATAAATTTAACTCAACTACTAGCACGGCAACTCACTGTAGAGCTCAAACTCACACTGGTTCTACTGCCCGGTCCAAGTACCGCCGGAACACACAAGTCCTCAAATCCAAAAGGCCGCAGGGCCTTAGTCAATCCGCTTGACCTCACTGTTTGCTCAAAATGTCTCTATCGGGTTCAGACTCTATCTGGCGCAGCCCTCAGCTGTAGGGTTCCACAAAGCCTTCAATGTCCCGCAAGGCATCGACCCAACACGATCCAAATCTAACTGTGCTCGAATCGTCACAGCACTCTCACCGTTGTGCACTCACAACGTGGCATCACTGTCGTATACCAACGGCATGGCATCACCACCGTGTATCAACGGCGTGGCATCCCCACCGTGTATCAACGGTGTGGCAACACATCCAAAATACCAATCTCTCGGATCTCGGTCTCACTAAACGGCGGCATCAACATCAGACCAGGTAAACTCCTGTCCGGGATCACACAGGCGATAAAGATATTCCTTTAGTCCCGGTGCTGCAGTAGGCACCTCTTCTACCGTCGCTAGCAAAGCGACACGACCACGACTCAACCTCTGCCGTGCTCTAGCATCCTCTATAACCACACTCCTCCTGGCCAGGTCCACGGAGGGTCATTGTCCACTCTCGACAATCCAAGATAACACAACATTGGGATAACCAATCCCTATCCAACCTTATATCAACATCTCGGAGCTGATGTAGGACTAACAACTCTAGGATCAAATCCAAGGTATTATCTGCACTGGCAGGACTGGCAACACTCATCCATGTGCTATACGTGATCTGGAACCTGATCCTCACGTGCACAAGCCAACAGTCCCACCTCCGGCCCACACGCAGCTATCTTTGCTCTAGTAAAGCACACACCAGCGGTGTTGGCATCAACATGCTCTAACTCCGATGACCATAAGCAACCAAACTTGATAAGACGCGATCCACTATCCGGCGTCCTCTAATCGGCTGCACAATTCATCCACAAGATGATGGTGGCCATCGCCCAATCTGCCTCGGCATCTCGGCTCAATCAGCCTACCGGTAAGTCGGATGAACCGCTGCATCCTGAAGGGGTAGTGGGGTGCCGTCGCAGGCGGCAAATCCAAGAACACCACTCTGGGACCCTCTGCCTGAAGATGTCCTAACTAAGCACATGAAAAACATCGCCCTCATCCTGAAGTCACTCTATGGCGAAGAATGCGGCTCCCCGTAAAGACATACTCATCCTAGCACTGCTGCCGGTGCCTCGGCTGTCGAGAACCTCCTAGTCTCTGTCTCCTCTGAGACTCATGATCCTGTGACTGGAATCATGGCAACCTCGATCCACTCGACTAACCCAAAATCAGGCGATACTGGACATCTCTCTCTGGAGCTAGTCCCTCGCTCTCCGTCCCACTCGGACATGATCACTGACCTCAGTCAATCCATCGGGCATGCACAACCGCTGCATCTGAAGTCGCTCGTCGAGAATATCCAAAATGATAACGTCTCGAAGCAGTCCCCTCTCAAACATAATCAACTATCTGGGCCTCATCCTGGCAACATGGGGCACACTGCTCAACCGTCGAAGAAACTCGCTCCAAGTCCTCGACCGCTCTCCCGGTGGTTCAATAGGACAACTCGAAGCCACCAACTCTCGGCGTCCCTATCCAAAGTGCATAACCAAGTGCACCCGATGCTTGTCCTGGATAACAAGTCCTCAAACACTTCCAAAGCGGCAATCCAGTTCTCGGCCTCTCGAGGCTCCAACTCTGCCCTGAAATCTTTAGGGGATGGAACTGGCGGATGCACAACTATCAATCAGCAATCTCTCGCTGCTCCCGCACTACTCACAGTGCAACCTGGGTCGAAATCGCCAATGTCGCGGCCGGAAGTACTACGGCGATACCTCAAACGATACTCTCTGCTCAAACATGCGCATCACGCGCTCCGTGTTCTCTTCCTGGCGCCGCGTCGCCTACACAACTGAACTACCTGGGCCCGTAACTCGCAGACCTCGCTCTGCTCTGTCCAATCAGCCCCCCGCTGTTTGGGCTCCTCATCCAAGGTCAAACATGCCCTCGCCGCTGCACGGCATCAAAGGGCCAACAAGAGGAACAGTCACGGCCAACCAAACCACAAACACTCTCGACCCAATCAAGCGAAAGTCTATAACATGTTAACCGTTCTAAAGTATTATGTTGTCTGCAGCCAACATAATCACTTTAGAGAATAAACATGCAAAATCACTCGCCCCAATCCCTCGGGGGAGGTACAAACTCAATCAGGACTCTCGCTAATATCACGTCTCTCACGACAGTCATCCTACTGTCCAACCAATAGCCTAGGGTCACTAAGTCCTCAACGACCTATATTCCTAGGCTCTGATACCACCCTAATCTGTCACGCCCCGGGGTCGAAACTGCGACCCGGGCTCGCCAACAGATCCGCCATCTGTACGGAAACTGCCGTACAGACGAAGCGTCTACCCTGCAAGTCAGATCTATAGCTAAAATGTATCAGAGCTGAAAGAAAACCAAATAGCTACAGAAATACACTGAACATCTGATATAATAAAAATCTCAATACAAAGTCTCTCAGCTACAAAAGTACAAGAATCCTCACTCAAACATATCACCCAATCCCAATGACTGTCCCTCTTTGGACCAGTCAAACAAGCCTGCGCTCATCTACTGCCGCGCATCCCGTAGGAACGGACTTACGTAGGCATCCACTGCCGCACATCCCGGAGGAACGGACTTACGTAGGGTGTCCCTCTAGGACCATCTCAGTAATCACATCGCAGCCTCGTCAGGCTCGGTATCATCATCGCACCCGGGGCGTAGCTCGAGGGGAGCGACCCCACCGAACTCAAGTATCTCAAGTATCTCAAGTATCTCATAACTGGCATAAAAAGCCAGGCTCAGCAGGCTATAATCCGCGATCAAACAGATCGGATCTCAATGCTCAACTAGCATAACTCAGTCGGAGGAAGACTCCACGACTCGAACAGAATAGCCCAAACACTCTCACAGCTATGTCGGAGAACCCTCAACGACTCAATCTGAAAATGCACGCCCCGTGGCTGAGTCGGGAAACCTCCACGACTCGATCTGCCAGAGCCCCCAAAACTCTCAAGGCTAAGTGGGAGAACCATCTCCACCACTAAATCAGAACATGACCCATGATCTAGAGTAACCCAATCAGGGAATACATCCTCAATACCCCGCGAACTCAAGTATCTCAAAACTCTCTCATGACACTAGAAAGTCATCTCATAATGCTCTAAAAATCCACTCGGCCCTCTGGCACGAGAACACATGCATCCTGAACCTACTCAACCCCTCGGGAAGATCTCAATATTTTAAAACTCTTTTCAAAACCCAGTTTTCATTAAAACAGGTCCGACGATTTTTAAAACGGTTCAGATGCCAATATAAAGCCAACTAAACATGCAGTCTAGTGTCAAATCACTTCTAGATCATGCTAAAAATATCTGGGGCTTGCAATTGTATTCCTACAATTTTCTAGGCAACTATCAGATTTACCAGCTATGCAAATAATTAAGCTAAACATGATCAACATGCATTCAATAGCTTTAAAGGGCATTCCATACATCTTGAAGAAATTCCAACCCACCTCAAAAGCTTTCCGAAGGCCGCGCCGAAATCGGTGAAGAAACGGGCGAAAAACTGATGAAACTGCACTGTGCCTCCCACGCGCGCGCGCGCCGTCGCGCGTCGGAAAAATCCACGGAGCTCCGATCAATCCTCTATCACACTCCCAAAGGTCCCAGCATGCCTCTGCTCAGCTCAAAAGGGTCCCTCACACGCGCGCATGAAGCAGACAAAACCTCGGATTTGCGCAGTAACCTCCCTGCTTGCACCCGAGAGCACAGGGAGAGAGGGAGAGAAAGGATGGAAATTAAGCTCAACTTTCAATCAATTCCATCAATAAAACCCAAGAGGAGAAATAACGAATCCAAATCCACAATCTCCAACAATTAATTTACCTCAATTTGCCCTCGCGCGCGCACGTTGACCCGGTCAACTCTCACAAGCAGCTCCGATGGACACCCTGCTTCATCTCCTTCTACTTCCCCTTCTTCTTCTTCTCTGGCAGCAAGAAAGGAAGAGGATGGATGAGAGATGGGAGATGGGTGAGGGAGCTGGTGTTCAGGGGTATATAACATGACGGGAGTGGTTGGAAGCCCATACCTCAACACTGTGCACCAATCCGAGCTAATTCTGGGCATTCCCCGAGTCTGTGTACCGGTACCAGCATGTGGGTACCGGTACACCCACCTTGGTTCCGGAACTAGGTAGCTTGTTCCGGAACCAAGCCACCCAAAAACCAAAACAGCAGCCTGAAGCTTCCAACCTCGCGCCGACAACTCACTTTCTCGCCTCGGGTCTCCCGCATCACCCCGAAACCAACCGAACACCTCTGTAAAATCATAATACACATGTCCCAAGGGATCAACTCACATCAAACCCATCCATGAAACCAATGCTCGACCCGCAAGCTCTCAATCCGTCGCCAACTCACTTTTCTACAAAAAAGCTTCCGCGTAGCTCCGGGACCACCCGAACCTCTCTGTAAATACAAACAGAAACTGCTAAAGGTATTTTCACAATACCAGGCTGCCACGTGGAGTCGGCACACTGCCCGAAGCTCCGGTACTCTACAAAGATAGAGTAGACTTCCAATCATGCTGCGATAAAGTTTCTCGTCTACACTCTCACTAAGAGATTCACTTCCTAATCCCTTATTGCTAGTTCCCATAGGAGTCGGAAAATCTTTAGAATCTTCTAATCCAAATTTCTTCACCAACTCCCTTGCATACTTGGATTGACATAAATGAATGCCTTCTTCAGTTTGTTTCACTTGCAATCCAAGAAAGTAAGTTAATTCGCCCATCGTAGACATCTCAAATTCGCTTTCCATGGTTTTCGCGAATTTAGAAGCATCATTATCTCTTGTTGCACCAAATACAATGTCATCGACATAGATTTGTGCTACAATGAAATTATCCTGATAATGCTTCACAAAGAGAGTCCGGTCTGCTCCCCCTCGAGTGTAGCCCTTTTCTAATAAGTGCTTTGTTAGCCTTTCGTACCATGCTCGCGGTGCTTGTTTTAGACCGTAAAGAGCCTTTTTCAAACGAAAAACATGATTAGGTTGTTTACAGTCTACAAAACCTTTCGGTTGAGCGACATAAACTTCCTCATTTAAAAACCCATTTAAAAACGCGCTCTTAACGTCCATTTGAAATAATTTTATTTTAAAGTGACAAGCAATTGCGAACAAAATTCTTAACGACTCGAGTCGAGCTACCGGGGCGAATGTCTCATCAAAGTCTATACCTTCTATTTGAGAGTAGCCTTGAGCAACTAAGCGTGCTTTATTCCTGATGATGGTACCATCCTCGTTTTTCTTATTCTTGAAAATCCATTTAGTACCAATCACATTGTGTTGCTTCGGAGGCTTTGTTAATTCCCAGACTTTGTTTCTTTCGAACTGATAGAGCTTTTCCTGCATAGCTTCAATCCAGTAGTCATCCTGAAGAGCTTCATCGATGTTCTTTGGTTCAATCATGGAGACGTAGCATGCGACTCCACAAACCAACTGTCTCCGAGTTCTAACTCCTTCTTGTGGGTCTCCAATAATGTTAGATTCCGGATGATCCTTGGAGATGCGTAACGTTTGCGGTAATGGAGTAGTCGGAGGTACATGTGATAATTCCTGCACATTGGATAAACTTGAAGAACCATTAGATGCATCAACTTTATTGAAAGAGTTATTACGAGAGGATGCATTTACAGGAGTATCATCATCTAGAGACATATCAAGGGTAGATTTATCAGATGCAAAGTGGAAAGCTTCATCTACTTTAACATTTATAGATTCTATCATCGTTTTAGATTCCAAGTTAAATACCCGATATGCTCTACTGTTAGTAGAATAACCCATGAAAATCCCTTCGTCGCTTCGAGAGTCGAACTTACCGAGGTTTTCGCGATCACGCAGAATGAAACATCGACTCCAAAAGATACGAAAATATTTGATATTCCGTTTTCTACTAAACCACAGCTCATATAGTGTATTTAAAGTTCCAGGGCGCAAATACACTCGATTAATTACATAGACGGCGGTGTTCACAGCTTCAGCCCAAAAATATAACGGTAAATTCCGGCTATGAAGCATCACACGCGCCATCTCTTGAACAACCCTGTTTTTGCGCTCAACAACACCATTCTGCTGAGGTGTATAGGGTGCTGAGAATTCATGTTTTATTCCGTTGGAAGTGCAAAAATCAATGAATTTAGAATTTATGAATTCTCCACCTCTATCACTTCGAACACGAACGATCTTTTCATTTCTTTCATTCATAATACGATGACAAACCTTATGAAAAGAGTCGAAAGTATCCGCTTTCTCTTTTAAAAAAGTTATCCAGGAATACCTAGAGAAATCATCAACCAAAAGGAAAATATACCATTTGCCTCCTAAAGATGGTTGACGAACCGGCCCCATTAAATCCATATGCAGTAATTCCAAGGGCCGTTTGGTACCAACGTGGTTCAAGTTCTTGTGTGCAGCCCTTGATTGTTTTCCCTTTTGACAACCTCCACACACAATGTTGTTTTTAAATAAGAGTTTAGGAACCCCCTTTACCACGTCTTTATTTGAAATCTTTGCTAGTTCTTTAAAATTCATGTGACCTAGTCTTTCATGCCAAACAGTTTCATTATCCAAAGAAACTAGGTTACATTTTTCAGAAACTTTATTTGAAACAACATAGTAATTATTTTCCGATCTAACCCCTTTTAAAAAGAATACCTGGTCCTTATCAGTTACTACACATTCTACAGAAGAAAAATTAACTGAGAACCCATTGTCACAAAGTTGACTTATACTAATGAGGTTAGTCTTTAGGCCTTCAACAAATAAAACATTGTTCAAAACTGGGCCTTCAGGAATAGCGATTGTTCCCTTTCCAACAATTTTGGAAGAACGACCGTCTCCGAAAACAACATGTCCTCCGGAGATTTTTTCTAAAGTTTGAAAACTGTTTTTGTCACCGGTCATGTGACGGGAACAACCACTATCCAAATTGTAAAGTACCGGGGCATTGGATAGCGCGCCGACCACACAGATGGCTTGGAGCAGAGAGTTGCCTTGGGCATGTTGCATTTGAGGTTACTGTTGATGCCGGGTTGATTCGGATCAACGCGGAAGCTCCAGCTCGAATCGGGGTTTTTCCGGGCTTGGTAGGCCGATTGAGGATGAGATTGGAAATTTCCGACTTCACCGTGAAGCGCCGGAAATTCAGGAACCCTTGGAACAGGTGTACTTTCAGATTACAGCGAGGTTCGGGAGGTTCCGGACTGACGCGGAGGACCCGGAGGCAAAAAGTGAGTCGGAACTGGCAATTTTGGAGCCGGTAATGGATTTGAGCACCCCGACTCAACGGATAAGCTTTTTGAGGAGAAAAAGCTGTGGACACGTGTACTTTTGATTTACAGCGAGGTTCGGGAGGTTCCGGACTGACGCGGAGGACCCGGAGGCAAAAAGTGAGTCGGAACTGGCAATTTTGGAGCCGGTAATAGATTTGAGCACCCCGACTCAACGGATAAGCTTTTTGAGGAGAAAAAGCTGTGGACACGTGTACTTTTGATTTACAGTGAGGTTCGGGAGGTTCCGGACTGACGCGGAGGACCCGGAGGCAAAAAGTGAGTCGGAACTGGCAATTTTGGAGCCGGTAATGGATTTGAGCACCCCGACTCAACGGATAAGCTTTTTGAGGAGAAAAAGCTGTGGACACGTGTACTTTTGATTTACAGCGAGGTTCGGGAGGTTCCGGACTGACACGGAGGACCCGGAGGCAAAAAGTGAGTTGGAACTGGCAATTTTGGAGCCGGTAACTGATTTGAGCACCCCGCCTCAACGGATGAGCTTTTTGAAGAGAAAAAGCTGTGAGCGCGTGTATTTTCGATTTACAGCGGAGTTCGGGAGGTTCCGGGCAGCGGCGGAGAGCCCGAAGGCAAAAAGTGAGTTGGAGTTGGGGTTTTTGGAGTTAATTAATTAACGGATTTAATTAATAAAGCTTTTGCTTTATAAAAGCTTCCCCAGCCCACTCTCTGCAGCAGGAAAAAGAGAAAGAAAGGAAAAGAGAAAGAAAGGAAAGGAAAAGAGAGGAAAAAGGAAGAAGAAGAAAAAGAAGAAAAAGGGGTTCGAGGCATTCGTGGATTTTTTGGACTCGCCGTTGGAAGCCGCGTGGAGCTCGTGGGCGTGCGGCGAGCATCGTCAAGGTAAGCAAATTCTGACTTTTGGGTTTTTTTTGGAGGTTTATGCAGTTTTTGGAGTTTTGTGAGCTATGAGGAATTTTTAATTGGGTTTTATATTGCTAAAATCGGATTTTCGGATTTATCGGATTTTTCGGAGCTTTTGTTGGATTTACCGTCGCCGGCGGCCGCGCAGCGCTGCGCGCAACGGCGCACGCGCGGCGCCAGGGTGCTGCTGTTGGCAGCACCCTGCGGCGAGGTGCCGCTGGGCGCGGCGCTGCCTGGCCGCGCGCAGGCGCGCGCGGCCGGCCCTGCCTGGCCGCGCGCAGGTGCGCGCGGCGCTGCCTGGCCGCGCGCGGGCACGGGCGGCATGGCCGCGCGCGGGCGCGCGCGGCAGGGCCGCGCGCAGGTGCGCGCGGCACCACTTGGCCGCGCGCAGGTGCGCGCGGCATGGCCGCGCGCGGCAGGGCCGCGCGCGGGCCTTCGCGGGCCGCGCGGGCCGCGCGCAGGCGTGCGCGGGCCTGCGCGGGCGCGCGGGCGCGCGCTGCTGCGCGCAGCGCTGCGGGCTGCGCGCAGCGGCGGGCTGCAAGCGGCCGCGCGCAGCGCCGCTGGGGCACTGCGCGACGCGCTCCAGCGTCGCGCAGCAGCCCCTGCGCCGCGCGGTTTGGCTTGGTGCCGCGCGGTGGGCCTCCCTCGTCGCGCGGCTGGGTTTTCGCCGCGCGGCGTGCTCCCGGACGGCGGGCGACTCCTCGGTTTGCGTGCCGGCGTCGTGTTTTCGCCGTCGGAGCCCGTGGGTCGCCGTCGGCCGCTGTTTTTCGCCGTCGGCTGCTGCTTTTTCGCCGTCGAGCAGATTTCTGGCAGTTTTTCGCGAGCGGTTTTCGCAGGATTTTCGCAAAGCTGATTTTTGAGCGGTTTGTCGCCGTCGGGCGCTGTTTTTCGCCGACGGAGCTGTTTTTCGCCTGTTTTTCGCCGCCGCGTGCTGTTTTTCGCCGTCGGGCGCTGGTTTTCGCCGACGGAGCTGTTTTTCGCCGCCGCGTGCTGTTTTTCGCCGTCGGGCGCTGGTTTTCGCCGACGGAGCTGTTTTTCGCCGCCGCGTGCTGTTTTTTCGCCGTCGGGCGCTGTTTTTCGCCGACGGAGCTGTTTTTCGCCGCCAGCGTGCTGTTTTTTCGCCGTCGGGCGCTGTTTTTTCGCCGACGGAGCCGTTTTCGCCGCCGCGTGCTGTTTTTCGCCGTCGGGCGCTGGGTTTCGCTGACGGAGGCTGTTTTCGCCGACGGAAGCTGTTTTTCGCCGTCGGATGCTCGGTTTTGACTGTGTGGATTGATTTTGCGATTTCTTCGCTTCTGGCAGCGTGCGGTGCGGTTTTTGTTCCGCGGGGCGCGCGGTCGTGTGGTTGGTCGCTGCGTGCTCCGTTTCGCGGGCGGATTCTGGCATCGGGCTTCGGGTTACGTGCGGACCCCTTGGAGGCCAGGTAAGCCCGCTGTGCCAATTGCAAGTGTCGACGAGCAATTGGTGGCTTTCTGAGGTGGGTTGGTTTTCTCTCCAAGTCTACGGACTTTCTTCTAATTCTATTGTGATAGGATTGCATGCTAGTTTAAGTGTTTGCTTGGAACTTAACTAGCACCCCCGTCATATGTGCATGAGTTTGACCAGACCATTTTGTGAACCTTAATTTGGGCTAGGTTCCTTTATGCTTTAGACATCCCGCACTTTTCATATCCTTCGGGACTTAGAGTTTCCTCGCCCGGGTAGTGGGCCGAGTAGTCAGAGTGTTGTGGGACGGGTGTTGCACTCGGGCCCGGGGGGGCCGAGTGGGGTCTGGTGGCTGGGTTAGGCCAGTGTTAGCATTTTGGGGAGCCGTTTCAGATAAACGGTGGTCCCGGGGGTTTTCCTTTCCACTGTTCTTCTCGTCACCACCAGGTTGGGATCGTGGTGCACGTGTGTTAGCAGGACCTTGAACCCAGAACCCTTTTTTGGATAAATACATGATTTTAGTCAGCCAATGTTTCTTCCAAGCCTCGCAAGGTTGTTTGAGTCTGTTCTCGTCTGTTGGGACGAAGGCATCAGCTCTTCGAGGTTTGGGCATAAAACTTGATTTCAAAGGGTTTTCCTAAAAGAGACTAAAAATCATTATAAAGATGGCGTTCTCTCAGATCGAATGGTTTTCTGAAATAAATGACATGGTTTCTTATAAACTTATCCACCCGAGCGGATTCGAGTGATCTGGGTTCTAAGGGCTGCTTTCTCTCTTGGGGACGTAGATGTTAGTCTCCCTGGGTTTCGGACCCTTCGTAGATCTGGCCGTGGAGTAGCTCCGGCCGTGAGTTGAGTGTTGAGTTCAGTGGAGTTGTGTTGTGGGAGCCGTGGGAGAGACGGTGGTCCCAGCTGTGTAGTACCTTCGTTGAGTGGGTCTGTGTTGTGAGATTGAGTCGTGGAGGGTTCTCCGACTGAGTTTGTGCTTTGAGCATCGAGATACCGATCTGTTTGATCGAGGACCACAGCCTGCAGGAGCCACTTGTGAGACAGTGATACTGTTGAGATACTGGAGTTCGGTGGGGTCGCACCCCTCGAACCACGCCCCGGGTGCGTTGATGATTCCGAGCCTGATGAGGCTGCGATGATGATACCGAGCCTGACGAGGCTGCGATGATGCGCCTAGTTCATATACTAGAGGTCGCTTGATACCCCTGGCCGTGCTACCATGGGGTCACTGTGTGAGATATCGAGTTTGTCCGTTGGGACACCCTGGTTGATACACCAGGGGGCGCAGGCTTGACTCGACTGGACCCGGGTGGGCAGTCGCTGAGATTTGTGATGTACTGAGAGAGTGATGGTGTAGCATGTGTCATAGTAGAGCGTCTTGGGCTTAGTACTTGTGACATGTTGTCAGCTGTGAGTGACTGCATACCATCATCCATAGTCTCTTCTTATTGAGCATAGTAGATAGAGGCATGATAGCTGTAGATTCTTTTCCAGCTTATTTATCTTATTATTAGTCTTTTCTCTATCTTATGCCTCTGGTAGACTTAGTGGGCAGACCGTGGTTCTTGGAGACGGTACCCACTGAGAACTACTGTAGGATGTAGTTCTCACACCCTCTGTCGGTGACAGGTTGCCGAGGCTTTCTTCCGTTCCTGCTGTGCTTGACTGGACGGACCGAGGACAGGGAGTCGCGTGATAGTTCCCTACCAGCATTGTTACTTTAGAGAGAGGTAGATGTACCATCCCGGATTGTGGGAGTTGGTTATGTTTCCTGTTTAGCTATCTCCCATTTGGATTTGTAGATGTTGTATAGGTGCACTTCTTTTTGTATCTTCTGATTTTGGGAGATAGGCTATGTGTTGTGGCAGCTTTGTAGTTGTGAAAAATTTTATAGTACAGCTTTTTATCCGCTCTGATATCTGTGTAGCTGTAGTTTTGTCTTTGCAGGCTAGACGCTTCGTCTGTACGGCAGTTTCCGTACAGATGGCGGATCTGTTAGCGAGCCCGGGTCGCAGTTTCGACCCCGGGGCGTGACAGATTAGAGTGGTATCAGAGCCTAGGTTATAGGTCATTGAGGACTTAGAAACCCTAGGCCTGTGGTTGGACATTAGGATGACTACGTGAGAGTCGTGACTTTTAGCGAGAGTCCAGATTGAGTTTTTATCTCTCCCTCGGGTTGGCATGAGTGATTTGATATGTTATTCTCTCAAAGTGATTATGTTGGCTGCAGACAACATAATACTTTAGGAAGGATAACAAATTTTAGACTCTCGCTGGATTGGGTCGTATGGTTGTTGTGTCCTGATGTTTGTTTTGTTTCAGTTACTTGCGATGCCGCCGAGACGTCGTGCAGCGACGAGCGGGCGTTTGACCTCAGCTGAGGAGCCCGGACGGCGGGCTGCCGAGCAGGCTAGGCAGGGTGAGGTGCAGGATCTGCGGGCTCAGGGGGCCCAGATGTCGGAGGCGTTGCGGCGCCAGGAGAAGAACATGGAGCGTGTGTTGCGCATGTTTGAGCTGAGAGCATCTCCCGGGGTATCGCCAGTAGTACTCTAGCCGCGACATTGCCGATTTCGACCCTGGTCGCACCACCGATGGTGCAGGAGCAGCGAGAGGTTGCCAACCGGTTATTCTACTTCATCCAGTCCCATCCCCTGCAGATTTTGGGTTTTAAGTTGGGGCCTTGGGAGGCCGAGAACTGGATCGCTGCTATGGGAAAGCTGTTCAAGGATTTGTTCATCCTGGAGAAGCTTCAGGGCGCGGGATCTTGCGCCTTTCGTTTGGGACGCCGAGAGTTGGTGGCGTCGGGTTCGTCCTGTTGGACCACCGGGAGCGAGTTTCCGCGAGGGTTGAGCAGTGGGCCCCTTGTCACCCAGGTTGAGGCTTCGGGGTTGTTTATGTTGAGAGGGGACTGCACCTGGATATTTATCTCATTGTGTATTCTCGGCGAGTGCCGACCGTAGATGCAGCGATTGGGCATGTGCGATGGATTGACCGGGGATCGCTGATCACGTCCAGGAGGGACGGAGATCGAGGGACCAGCTCCAGAGAGAGAGTCTTCCAGTATTGCCTGATTTCGGGATAGTGGAGTGGATCGAGGTTGCCTTGGTGCCAGCCTCAGGGTCATGTGTCTCAGAGGAGACAGAGACCTGGAGGTTCTCGGCAGTTGAGGCGCTAGGATACTGGATTGGAGACCGAGATAGTGGTCGACTTGGTTATGGAACCTTGCAGCCGAGGTTGTGCCCGGTTAGTGTTCAGAACCCGGTAGGGGCTTTTTGAGCTTGCCTTGCGGTCAAGTGGATTGACTGAGGCCTGCGATTGATAGTATTTGAAGAATCGAGTTCTCCAGCTGTGTTTGAACGGGTTAGCAGCCGGACCCGTCGTGGACATTTGGATCTGTTTCCGAAGTGGCTTAGAGCTTCAAGATCACTGGAGGATAGGGCAGCAACTCCGAGAGGGGAGTTGCTGGTTGCCTAATCGAGGGATGTACCTGCGAGACTTGATTGTTGTGGTTGCTAAGGAGCAACGGAGGAGTTTTGCCTTTTTGGAGACTTCGATTTTTGGAAGCCACCAGCCGCAAAGGTTTATGTTTATAGACTTGAGTTTACGCGGGGAGTTTGGATCGTGATTTTCGTCTGATAGGAGGAAGTGTAATTGAATCCTCGCACTTTATCGGCTTTTCTTCGTTGGAGTCGAACAAGGATTTGAGCTATCTGAAGCAACCGAAGAAATTCTTACTTGTGAAGTTATGGAATTTACGGTTGAGTTTACCCAGTGAAGGTTCGGCGATGCCTGTTTGTTGAGTTAGAGCGACCACCTGAGAGCCGAGAGGATGAGTTTGGGTTGCCGATTGGTGGGCGCCAGGTTAGCGGATCGCTTGGTACTTGGTATGACTTCCTTTCCTTGTGGTTGAGATCAGAGTTTTGCACCCCTACTTGGTTGAGTTGGTGGACTGTGGTTTTGGGTTGCGGCCACAGCAGGGACAACTTCAACATCGTTCTCTCCTTGTTTTCTTGTTTTAACGCCGAAAATAGCAGCGGAATGTTAAATTTCGAAGGACTACTCTAGAAATGGAGGCGATGCTGGAACCTGTTCTTGTTTTGATCGGGGCGAAAGCATCGGTCCGTTGGAAATTTTGGACTTTTCGCTATTTTCGGCTGCTTTACTTTTGAGAGAGAGTTGGAGTTGATGTTTTCCCGAGGTAAGTTTCTTGGGGTAGGGTGTGTGTTTTGGTTTCGAGGACGAAACCTTTTGAAGGAGGGGAGAGTGTAAAGTACCGGGGCATTGGATAGCGCGCCGACCACACAGATGGCTTGGAGCAGAGAGTTGCCTTGGGCATGTTGCATTTGAGGTTACTGTTGATGCCGGGTTGATTCGGATCAACGCGGAAGCTCCAGCTCGAATCGGGGTTTTTCCGGGCTTGGTAGGCCGATTGAGGATGAGATTGGAAATTTCCGACTTCACCGTGGAGCGCCGGAAATTCATGAACCCTTGGAACAGGTGTACTTTCAGATTACAGCGAGGTTCGGGAGGTTCCGGACTGACGCGGAGGACCCGGAGGCAAAAAGTGAGTCGGAACTGGCAATTTTGGAGCCGGTAATGGATTTGAGCACCCCGACTCAACGGATAAGCTTTTTGAGGAGAAAAAGCTGTGGACACGTGTACTTTTGATTTACAGCGAGGTTCGGGAGGTTCCGGACTGACGCGGAGGACCCGGAGGCAAAAAGTGAGTCGGAACTGGCAATTTTGGAGCCGGTAATGGATTTGAGCACTCCGACTCAACGGATAAGCTTTTTGAGGAGAAAAAGCTGTGGACACGTGTACTTTTGATTTACAGCGAGGTTCGGGAGGTTCCGGACTGACGCGGAGGACCCGGAGGCAAAAAGTGAGTCGGAACTGGCAATTTTGGAGCCGGTAATGGATTTGAGCACCCCGACTCAACGGATAAGCTTTTTGAGGAGAAAAAGCTGTGGACACGTGTACTTTTGATTTACAGCGAGGTTCGGGAGGTTCCGGACTGACACGGAGGACCCGGAGGCAAAAAGTGAGTTGGAACTGGCAATTTTGGAGCCGGTAACTGATTTGAGCACCCCGCCTCAACGGATGAGCTTTTTGAAGAGAAAAAGCTGTGAGCACGTGTATTTTCGATTTACAGCGGAGTTCGGGAGGTTCCGGGCAGCGGCGGAGAGGCCGAAGGCAAAAAGTGAGTTGGAGTTGGGGTTTTTCGAGTTAATTAATTAACGGATTTAATTAATAAAGCTTTTGCTTTATAAAAGCTTCCCCAGCCCACTCTCTGCAGCAGGAAAAAGAGAAAGAAAAGGAAAAGAGAAAGAAAGGAAAGGAAAAGAGAGGAAAAAGGAAGAAGAAGAAAAAGAAGAAAAAGGGGTTCGAGGCATTCGTGGATTTTTTGGACTCGCCGTTGGAAGCCGCGTGGAGCTCGTGGGCGTGCGGCGAGCATCGTCAAGGTAAGCAAATTCTGACTTTTGGGTTTTTTTTGGAGGTTTATGCAGTTTTTGGAGTTTTGTGAGCTATGAGGAATTTTTAATTGGGTTTCATATTGCTAAAATCGGATTTTCGGATTTATCGGATTTTTCGGAGCTTTTGTTGGATTTACCGTCGCCGGCGGCCGCGCGCGCGCGCAACGGCGCACGCGCGGCGCCAGGGTGCTGCTGTTGGCAGCACCCTGCGGCGAGGTGCCGCTGGGCGCGGCGCCGCGTGCAGCAAAGTGCTGCACGCGGCGCTGCCTGGCCGCGCGCAGGCGCGCGCGGCCGGTTCTGCCTGGCCGCGCGCAGGTGCGCGCGGCGCTGCCTGGCCGCGCGCGGGCGCGCGCGGCAGGGCCGCGCGCAGGTGCGCGCGGCACCGCTGGCCGCGCGCAGAGTGCGCGTGGCATGGCCGCGCGCGGGCGCGCGCGGCAGGGCCGCGCGCAGCTGCGCGCGGCACCGCTTGGCCGCGCGCGGCACCGCTTGGCCGCGCGCGGCACCGCTTGGCCGCGCGCAGGTGCGCGTGGCATGGCCGCGCGCGGGCGCGCGCGGCAGGGCCGCGCGCAGCAGCGCGCGGCACCGCTTGGCCGCGCGCAGAGTGCGCGCGGCATGGCCGCGCGCGGCAGGGGCCGCGCGCGGGCCTGCGCGGGCCGCGCGGGCCGCGCGCAGGCGTGCGCGGGCCTGCGCGGGCGCGCGGGCGCGCGCAGGCGTGCGCGGGCCTGCGCGGGCGCGCGGGCGCGCGCTGCTGCGCGCAGCGCTGCGGGCTGCGCGCAGCGGCCAGGCAGCGCAGCGCGGCGGGCCTGCGCGCGGCCGCGCGCAGCGCCGCTGGGCGCCGCGCGCAGCGCCGCTGGGGCACTGCGCGACGCGCTCCAGCGTCGCGCAGCAGCCCCTGCGCCGCGCGGTTTGGCTTGGTGCCGCGCGTTGGGCCTCCTCGTCGCGCGGACTGGGTTTTCGCCGCGCGGCATGCTCCCGGACGGTGTGGCGACTCCTCGGTTTGCGTGCCGGCGCCGTGTTTTCGCCGTCGGAGCCCGTGGGTCGCCGTCGGCCGCTGTTTTTCGCGTCGGCTGCTGCTTTTTCGCCGTCGAGCAGATTTCTGGCAGTTTTTCGCGAGCCGTTTTCGCAGGATTTTCGCAAAGCTGATTTTTGAGCGGTTTGTCGCCGTCGGGCGCGTGTTTTTCGCCGACGGAGCTGTTTTCGCCGTCGGGCGCTGTTTTTCGCCGACGGAGCTGTTTTTGGCCGCAGCGTGCTGTTTTTCGCCGTCGGGCGCTGGTTTTCGCCGACGGAGCTGTTTTTCGCCGCCGCGTGCTGTTTTTCGCCGTCGGGCGCTGGTTTTCGCCGACGGAGCTGTTTTTCGCCGCCGCGTGCTGTTTTTTCGCCGTCGGGCGCTGTTTTTCGCCGACGGAGCTGTTTTTCGCCGCCGCGTGCTGTTTTTCGCCGTCGGGCGCTGTTTTTCGCCGACGGAGCCGTTTTCGCCGCCGCGTGCTGTTTTCGCCGTCGGGCGCTGGTTTCGCTGACGGAGGCTGTTTTCGCCGACGGAAGCTGTTTTTCGCCGTCGGATGCTCGGTTTTGACTGTGTGGATTGATTTTGCGATTTCTTCGCTTCTGGCAGCGTGCGGTGCGGTTTTTGTTCCGCGGGGCGCGCGGGTCGTGTGGTTGGTCGCTGCGTGCTCCGTTTCGCGGGCGGATTCTTGGCATCGGGCTTCGGGTTGCGTGCGGACCCCTTGGAGGCCAGGTAAGCCCGCTGTGCCAATTGCAAGTGTCGACGAGCAATTGGTGGCTTTCTGAGGTGGGTTGGTTTTCTCTCCAAGTCTACGGACTTTCTTCTAATTCTATTGTGATAGGATTGCATGCTAGTTTACGTGTTTGCTTGGAACTTAACTAGCACTGTGAGGACCCAAAATTACCACGTTTGGATTACTGTTGGATCGGCGGCTTCTGGAGACCCCTGTTGGGTGTTAGAGGTGTTTGTGCGCAATATTGGACCCAAGGATTGGACCCGGCATGAAAAAACGGATCAATGTTTGCTTTCCGGGATTTTTGGTAAATTTTAGGAAGTGGAATTTGGCAAATCGGGACTTCGAATTTGGATTCAGCGCGCGGGGAAAACGGTCAAGATGGACTATTGACTTGTATTTTTCGGAGCCCGGATGACTGGCACGGATTCGAGGTGATTTGGTACTGTTCCGGCCGCCGGAGGGGCGCCGAACGGCGGCACGCGGTGGCGGAGCGCCGGCGGCTGGCGGCGGCGGAGGCGCGCGGTCCACCGCGGATGGCGTGCACCCGGGGGCTGGCCACGTGGCGGCTCTCGGTTGGCGGGCGCAGTGGGCGCGGTTCCGCGGGATTGGCGCGGGTGCACGGTGGACCGGGACTGGACACGTGGCAGATCGGGGTTGTGGCGCGGCGTTGTGCGCGCGGTCCCTGGGTGCGGGGAGCTGGTACCTCGGGCCGCGTGCCGACAGGCACGCGTGGGCGCACGTGGGGCCGCGGCGTGGCCGCGTGACCCGAGGCTGCCGGTGTGGACGCCCACGTGTCGTCGCGGGGTTCGGCCACGTGGCGCATGGCTGTTGGCCCCAAACAGCTGTTTGCTGTTTGGGTGTACACGTGGCGGCCTGGGGATTTCCGGGCGTGAACAGTAACGGGCCGGGCCCGTTACTGTAGCAGCCCGGAAAGTACACGGGCGCCCGAAACTTTGGGCCAAAAGCCCAAAAGGTGGATTTTCGGGCTGGGCCTATAAATAGCTGGCTTGCTTGGGCTTTTTGCCCCCTTTCCCCGAGCTCCCCTGCCCATGGCCCCTTTAGCAAAGTTGGAGATCTTCATCTTGCGCATCTTCTGGCAGAGGCCCGGATTTTTTGGAAGCCCGCGGCGTCGACGACTTCGGCATCGGAACACAGTTGTGGCGATCTTTCATCGGAGGCCCGTTATCGTCGCCGTGTCAATCTGAGATGTCCACAGAGCTACTCCGTCAGTATTTTTGGACGATTTTTGCGGCGTTGGAATCACGAGAGGTACGTCTTCGACTTTCGTGTTGATCATCTTGCTGGATTCAGAGTTTATGACACGGTTTTCGAGGCATTTCTAAGCCGCTGTTTTCTGGTGGAGTTTTTTGGACAGCGGCCCCTTGCCGGAATTTTATCTCCTCAACTGGGCATCGGATCGAGACGAGCCTATACACTTTTTGGATCTAGTCGTCGCGAGGATTATCATCGTATTTTTTTGGGATTTTTATGAGGCTTGGCCGAAGGTATACTGTTTCCCCTCTTACTGTGCAGAGTTTTACAGTTGTGTGGTTGTGAGTGTTTGCGCACCTGTACTGTAGAATTTGTAACTCGGCCTACGGGGCTCGGATTTGGACGTGCAGGGTACGTTCGAAGATATCGACACAAGGATCGCTGTGATATTTTTATTGGATTTTTCTGGCCATTTCATCAGGTGAAAAGGGACATCTTTGGGACTGAAATTCTGTGTATGTTTTTATGGACAGTTTTGGACTTGATGTGTATTTGTGGACTTTGTGTTGTACCCAGGAGAGTTACGAGTGTTGCTGGATCTTTTGGAGTAGGAGATTTGGATTTCCTGGTATTTTCAGCTGTACGACCCTGGACAGTTGTGCACCTTCAGGTGGGTGGCTTGCTTTCAAGATCTATGGACTGTGCTCTAATTCTATTGCTATAGAATCATGCATGATAGTGATTGGACTTGGGTAGCATGTTAGAGTGTAGGAATTGTTGATCCTTGTTTTATCTGTCGATCTTGTGATCTCTTGCTTCCTACTATCATGTTAATATTTGTTATATGGAACCTGACCTAGCACCCCCGTCATATGTTGCATGTGTAACCAGACCAGTAGAAAACCCTCACTTGGGCTAGGGTTATTTATGTTTAGACATTCACACTTTATGTCGCATTCCTGGACTTAGTGTTATCCTCGCCCGGGTAGTGGGCCGAGCGGTCGGGACTTCTCTTTAGTGTGGGATGCATTTGCACTCGTGCTTGGGAGCAGAGTGGAGGTCTGGTAGATGTGGTGGTTCGCTTGTCTGTATCGGGAACCGTTTGGGGTAAACGGTGGACCCGAGAGATCTTGTTTTCCCCTGTTTGGGTCGTCGCCACTGTGTTAGTGGCAGTAGTGTACTAGTGTAGCCGGACCTAGAACCAGAACCCTTTTCGACATATACATGATTTTAGTCTACCAATGTTTTCTTCCAAACATCGAAGGGCCGCTGGAGTCTGTTCTTGTTTGATTGGACAAAGGCATCAGCCCTTCGGGGTTTGGGTAAAACACTTGTTTTCTAACTGTTTTTCTAAAAAGAACTAAAATCATTAAATATGGATTTCTTCCAGATCAAATTAGTTTTCAATAACAAATGTCACCTTTTTTCCTGTAAATCTCCCACTCGAAAGGATTCGAGTGGTCTGGGTTCTAGGGGCCGTTCCTCTGTCGGGACGAAAGCCACGGGGGCCGAGCCTGGAACCTGTTCTTGTTTGATAGGGTTGTAGGGGTAGGTCTCCCGGGACTTTCGGGCCCTGTTGGTGTCTTCTGCGAGTTGTACTGTGATTATTGCTTTCCCGAACTATAAGGGATCGGAAACTTCGATAGTCGGAGCCTAGAGTCTGTTCTGTTTGATAGGGTTCTTAGCACCGGTCTATCGGGTTTCCGAACTCTTATGGTGTCGGTCTTTCTGGAGAGTTTAGTGTTCTGTTGTGGGAGCCGTCTGGTGAACGGTGGCCCCAGCGGTGTGACTTCCAGCTTGTGGTTGAGAGTTGGTGTTGTTGGTCGATCTTGTTGATCGTGGTTTGGACTATAGCCTGCATGAGCCATATTCGAGCTCGACAGAGATACGCGGATACTTTCCTCGGTGGGGTCGCTCCCCTCGAGAGCCACTCCGGAGTTGGGCCTGTTACTTGCTATCGCGACTTGTCGACGCCGTCCCTCTGACTGGCCCAGTTAGCGGCAGTCACGGACACCCTACGGTAGACCCGTCCTGTTGAGGATATGCGCAGTAGGTGGGCGCAGGTTTGACTGGACCCTTTGAGGCAGTCAGTTTAGATTTGGTGAGTTTACTGTGTGTGTTAGTAGATGCCATCACGTTTCATCTGTTCCTTTTCTTGAGCATCTAGATAGAGGCATAGTAGCTGTAGAGTTACTTTTCCAGCCCTTTCATTTCAGTTTTATATTGTTACTTTATGCCTAGTAGACTTAGTGGGCAGTCCGTTGGGCTTGTTGGCGGCACCCACTGAGAACTACTTGGGACGTAGTTCTCACACCCGTTGTGGTGTATTTTCCCACAGGGACTTCTACTCCTGTTCCTGTTGCTCCTGTTGCTGCTTCTTTCTGATCGTGGTGAGGGAGTCCGCGAGCTAGATCCCTACCAGTCGTCGTCCAGAGAGTAGATGTACCCTTTTTATTTGAGAGTTTTCTTGTTGAGAGACCTGTAGTGAGGTATAGAGTTGTACTTTTCCTTCTGAGTTGAGTGACTTGTACTTTGGTGAGGACTTTGTACTAATTTATTTTATTTCTAGTGGTTATTTTCAGCTCTGATATCTGGTAGTTTAGTATCTATCTTTTGCAGGTTGACGCTTCGTCTATACGGGGTTCACCGTATGGGCCGGCGGATCTGTTAGCGAGCCCGGGTCGCAGTTTTCGACGCCGGGGCGTGACAAGCACCCCCGTCATATGTGCATGAGTTTGACCAGACCATTTTGTGAACCTTAATTTGGGCTAGGTTCCTTTATGGCTTTAGACATCCCGCACTTTTCATATCCTTCGGGACTAGAGTTTCCTCGCCCGGGTAGTGGGCCGAGTAGTCAGAGTGTTGTGGGACGGGTGTTGCACTCGGGCCCGGGGGGCCGGAGTGGGGTCTGGTGGCTGGGTTAGGCCAGTGTTAGCATTTTGGGGAGCCGTTTCAGATAAACGGTGGCCTGGGGTTTTCCTTTCCACTGTTCTTCTCGTCACCACCAGGTTGGGATCGTGGTGCACGTGTGTTAGCAGACCTTGAACCCAGAACCTTTTTGGATAAATAAATGATTTTAGTCAGCCAATGTTCTTCCAAGCCTCGCAAGGTTGTTTGAGTCTGTTCTCGTCTGTTGGGACAAGGCATCAGCTCTTCGAGGTTTGGGCATAAACTTGATTTCAAAGGGTTTCCTAAAAGAGACTAAAAATCATTAAAAAGATGGATTTCTCTCAGATCGAATGGTTTTCTGAAATAAATGACATGGTTTCTTATAAACTTATCCACCCAGCGCGATTCGAGTGATCTGGGTTCTAAGGGCTGCTTCTCTCTTGGGGACGTAGATGTTAGTCTCCCTGGGTTTCGGACCCTTCGTTGATCTGGCCGTGGAGTAGCTCCAGCCGTGAGTTGAGTGTTGAGTTCAGTGGAGTTGTGTTGTGGGAGCCGTGGGAGAGACGGTGGTCCCAGCTGTGTAGTACCTTCGTTGAGTGGGTCTGTGTTGTGAGATGAGTCGTGGAGGGTTCTCCGACTGAGTTTGTGCTTTGAGCATCGAGATACCCGATCTGTTTGATCGAGGACCCACAGCCTGCAGGAGCCACTTGTGAGACAGTGATACTGTTGAGATACTGGAGTTCGGTGGGGGTCGCACCCCTCGAACCACGCCCGGGTGCGTTGATGATTCCGAGCCTGATGCGGCTGCGATGATGATACCGAGCCTGACGAGGCTGCGATGATGCGCCTAGTTCATAACTAGAGGTCGCTTGATACCCCTGGCCGTGCTACCATGGGGGTCACTGTGTGAGATATCGAGTTTGTCCGTTGGGACACCCTGGTTGATACACCAGGGGGCGCAGGCTTGACTCGACTGGACCCGGGTGGGCAGTCGCTGAGATTTGTGATGTACTGAGAGAGTGATGGTGTAGCATGTGTCATAGAGAGCGTCTTGGGCTTAGTACTTGTGACATGTTGTCAGCTGTGAGTGACTGCATACCATCATCCATAGTCTCTTCTTATTGAGCATAGTAGATAGAGGCATGATAGCTGTAGATTCTTTTCCAGTTATTTATCTTATATTGTTTTCTCTATCTTATGCCTCTGTAGGACTTAGTGGCAGACCGTGGTTTCTTGGAGACGGTACCCACTGAGAACTACTGTAGGATGTAGTTCTCACACCCTCTGTCGGTGACAGGTTGCCGAGGCTTTCTTCCGTTCCTGCTGTGCTTGACTGGACGGACCGAGGACAGGGAGTCGCGTGATAGTTCCCTACCAGCATTGTTACTTTAGAGAGAGGTAGATGTCATCCCGGATTGTGGGAGTTGGTATGTTCCCTTTTAGCTATCTCCCATTTGGATTTGTAGATGTTGTATAGGTGGCACGTCTTTTGTATCTTCTGATTTTGGGAGATAGGTTGTGGCAGCTTTGTAGTTGTGAAAAAATTTATAGTACAGCTTTTTAGCCCGCTCTGATATCTGTGTAGCTGTAGTTTTGTCTTTGCAGGCTAGACGCTTCGTCTGTACGGCAAGTTTCCGTACAGATGGCGGATCTGTAGCAGATGCCCGGGTCAAGTAGTTTCGACCCGGGGCGTGAAACAA
>JAQNDB010001726.1:0-45387 GCA_029204045.2 Tillandsia leiboldiana | reverse complement strand
CACTAGGTGTTCTACACAGTGGATTCATCGGAAAAACGCAAGGGAAACACCCAGTACACTACACAACTACTACCTAAAGAACATACCAGAGTCATTTTCCCACCGCGCGAAACCCCGGGTTCGCCGGAAAAAGGTTCGCCGGAAAACAAGCTCTCTAATGGCAGAATCCGGCCGGCGGCCCCAGACCCGGCGCAGCTTGGATCAAGTGGATCACCTCGGCGCCAGGAAGCTTCCTGAGTGGTGGCTGGGGTCGGTAGCGAGCGGCGGCGCACGGCGAAGCTCGGCCGGAGTGCTAGAAAGCCCGGTTCTAGGGCTTGGTCTTGCGGCGCGGATCCTTACCCAATCAACCCCACACTTTGGGGGAGGCTTGTAGTCGCCAAGAAGAGCAAGATCAACGGTTCTGATCTTGAGTACAATGGCCATGTTGCCCGTGCTCAACTCGGACCAAATACCAACTTCCGGTGAGGAAGTGCTCCCGCCGGCGATGGGGTCGACGGCGCCGGCCCAGACTTCGCAGGGAGAACCCTCTCGGTGCCAGGAGATGCGTGCACGGGTCAAAAAGCCAAATAAAAGAAAGACTTCTAACCTCTTACTTCACCGGAAGACTTGGGGAAGAAGAGGACGGCCGTGGCGGCGCACGGCGGCGGCTGGGGCCGGGTTCACCTCAGCCCGGTTGCGACTCCACGGGGGACTCTACAGGAAAGGGACTTGATCGACTTAGTCCCTCCGAGCACCTTCCTCCCCAAAGCACTCGAGATCGAGATGGTTTCTTGATCCTTCTTCTCCGGCGACGGGTGGCGGCGGCCGTGCGGCGACCTCCTATGGTGCGGCAGAGGGAGAGGAGTTTGTTGGGAGGTGCGGCTGGGGGAAGCAGCTACCCGTTTAGGGTTTCGAGGAACCCTAACCGAGTATACACATATATAGCGATATAGCACAATAGCTCCCAAGTCCCTCAATTCTTCATAATTAGAGCTCAGTCCCTCACAGCACTTTAGTCTCACACTTAAGTCCCTCTCCAAGCAGTGGCGCGCAAGACGGAGCATAAAATATAGGGCCTATTGTGCAAAACGCCGCATTTTCCACTGTATTTCACGCTTTTCGAGGCACTAGGATCGTCAAATGAAAATTCCGTCAGCGCTATTGCGCTCAGAACGTCAAAATTAGCTAGAATCGTCTACTCATACTGCTAGGTTTGGATTTTGGACAGTGAAATGGCCAACGACCGATCGAGAGGGGACCGAAAACAGGGGTTACTATTCACTTAAGTCGTGGGTCCCACTAGTTTTCTTGCTGATTTCCGGACGATCCGACCGTCGGATCAGCAAACGGTCTATACCATTTCCACTCGATTCGATGAGACGGTCGCACTGGCGACCTCAGATTTTCGAGATCAGACTCGGATCGGAAAGGCAGAATTTGTGCTCCGGCAACTGTGCCAACCGTCACCGGTACACCCCACTAAGTTTTTTGTTTCCTCGCACACAATCACACCTGAAAAACACTTTACACTAACACAATTTTCCCGAGTAACATCCTCACACCTTAAAAGAAGTTTCGTCCCCGAAACTTGAACACACCAGGAATCCCATAAATGGGGAAAGTGCCCAACCATGTCCAATTTGCACTCCCAAATGGCTTCGCGCCCCTCGTGATCCGCTCGTTTCTCTCTGGCACTAGGAGAGATTTCAGTTTCCCCGCCGAGCGCTGACGTTTCGCCTTTATTCGATGACCGACCCAAACGCGAGCCACGCGTTGTGCTACATCCCTTGTCAATTTAAGCCACCAACAGTCTGCTGTTGATCCGTCGTGCTACGTAATCGCGGTTACCGGTATGTCTCCAGTCTGACCCTTACCGCTCCAGGCATCGACCGCTCCACTTGTCTTTCCGGAGTGATCTTGATTGGACACATCGTTTCCTTGAGTTGCTTGGTCGTAAAGGCCTTAACTCTCCCCCGCGATGCCCAAACTCACACCTTTGGAGTTTGGCCTACCCTCTCTGGTCCCTGAGGGTCTGAAGGGTCCCCGAAGACGCTCCTTGTTCGTACACAAGTTGACCCAAGAAGGGTCTGGAAACTTTCTGTTCATCAAACCCGCGAACACCGTGGGGCGCTCAGTAATCCACCCCCGAAGCGATGACACGCGAAACGCCATATATCTCCTGGTGAAACTCGGTGGTAACCCTGAACGAAAACTACCGGACTGAACCGCCCTAAGGTTTTTAGACAGACGACGGCTCGACCCGCCTGGCAACCCTACCGTCCCGTCTCTCTTGATCGAAACTAACCTAAGTAAGCCTGCTCCTCGACTTGGACTTCCCTGCTATGACGCCACTGGTTCGCGGACCACCTCTGATGGTGTTGAGCAGTCAGCAGCCAAAGTCTTGCGATGCGTCGAGGTACCCCGGTCCTACCCAAACCCGGACCGACGGGCTCTTATGCCCAAACTAACATGACAACAAAGAGGGGGAAGCCACACTATACCCTTACAAGACTCCAGGATGTGCCAATCCAACTAGCCGGTCGCCGCCTACAAGTAATCTTCCTTTGAAACGACGAACCCACCCGTCGCCGACACAGACTGCTAGCTCGGAGCATAGCCACCATCCCGGGTTGTCCGTTTCGACTGTCCGTTCTACCGAGGCGACGGTCAACACTAACGCTAGATTCCAGCTCTAGGTCCGCTCAACCAAACTCGAGCCCATACGAAACAAGATTTGCTAGCCCCGGGAGTTTTCCTTTCTCAACCCAAGGAGAACCCCAAGACCCCATCTCGACGATTTCTACCACCATCGCAGTGTCTACATTAAAAGCCGAACTATGGTAACAACCGTAGGGGAAGCATCCTCATTCCCACCCATACCTTGTCCAAATGCAAAAGAATCGGTCGACCATCTGCTGTAACCTAAAACCAGTAGACCTAGAAGGTACAAATTTAGCACAGAGGCTCCCCAGTTGCTCACGACCGACGAAGCGGCCGACTCACTAACAACACCGGCGGATTACTCTACCACCAGTCGCCGTTACTAACGATACCAGAACGTCGGCAGAGGAAGGGGTTCGGAAAACAAAAACCGGCGCAACGATCTGCTGTGATAGCAGCCGCACCAAGTGCAGGGACCCCGTCAGCAGGCCCACCAGGTCCCGTGTTGGTGCTTAATCCATTGTTTCCTAGCAACCAAAAAGACCCCCGTGGCAGCCGCCTCGACCCCAGCCTCCAAACCAACACGACTACTCCAGCACGCCGACCCAGCTAAACCGGGAAACAAAACTTAATCCGTACACACACACACACAACAGCTCTAGACTCCGCTCGCATAGCACTCACCAACTATCGAGAAAAGGACCTATACTCCCCCCCCCCCCCTCCCCGATCACTCGCGTTCTACACTCCTATGCCCTACACATTTCATTCATTTGTAGCTAAGTGTGGTATCTCCGTGGATGTCGGACACTGACTGTTGTGATTGAAGTAAGTCTCTGATACCATCTTAATCTGTCAAGCCCCGGGGGATTAATTTAGCGGAAACGGATTACAAAAGGTATGTATTTAATTTTTTTTTGAAAACCTTCTTCCCGGCGCGTGCCCAGATCCGCCGCATATACAGGATCACTCTACAAACGGACAGAGTCTCCCCTGTATATGCACGGCGTCGCGGTTTGTACAATGCTCAATAACGAGTAAATATTCAATCACAACAATCCAACATACAACCATGCACAATATACATAAACTCACGGCCGATTAGTTTGAAAGGATAAAATCCACAGTTGTTGAAACGGAGCCCACCCGGCACCCCATAGTTTGAAAACCCTTTTTCGAAAGCAACATAAAACTCAGGGGTTTGGAAAACGTGGCCACACGACACTTAGGTTTTGAAATCCATTTTCGCCAACCATAAATCCACAAGGTTTTGAAAACGGTGCCCACACGGCACCCGAGTTTTGAAATAGTAGTTTTTCGCAATCGTCTTTTATTTGCTATTTTATTTTTCCAAAGCGGCCCACAGAGATGTAAAGAAAACTAAACAATTCATTTGTCACCGTACCGACATCCACACCGACCCCACGAGGGTATCGAGAACCATCCACAGTCTACAAATAATAAATGGAATGCGAAAGTAAGAGGTAAAGTACTGTTCCGGTCTCCTGGGACCCAAAACCTCTAGCCGCGGCCTCACCGTCGCCTAACTCTCCCCCCTGTAGGACCCTGTCGCAAAGTGGGAAGTCAGCGACTAAACAAAAGTGATAATAGTAAAGCAGGTAAAGAAAACGTCCAACCGTAGTCTATCCGGAGCAACCACCCTCGCAAGGGAAAGGTAAAAACAAACACCTGTAAACCTGCAATACTCGATCCCGTCGGACAACTAAACCGACGGATCGCACCGCGCCCAAGTCAGACAACTAAACCGAATGGGTCGCACCGCTCCCGCGTCGGACAACTAAACCGACGGGTCGCACCGCTCACACGTTGGCGCATCCAAGCCCCACAACTAAAGAGGCCCCACGCCGTCCTGTGGGTATACACGGGTCATGGACCACTTTTCCGGAAAAGCGCACCCTTCGCGGTGGCCAAACCGCGGGTGCGCGTGTTGCAGCCGAGCATAGTAACTGTGAACAATATATGTATGTGCATGTATGCGAACCATGTGAGACAATATATACATATCTATGTATGAGAACCGTATGAAATAATATATATCCACAACATACACCTATCCATGCATGAGAACCATATGAAACCATATGTATATCCAATCATAAGAACCGTAAAGCCATAAACGAATAATTGATGCCTTCCTACCATGTTTAACCCAAGTACACATAAGGTTGACCCCGTCCAACATGATAGAACTAAATGCTAAGACTTAAGAATAAAAACCCACCTGAATGTAGGTCGATCCCGAGCTCCCGCTAGACACTGGGAGGCTGGTGCTGAACTGCTGGGACCTGAACAGTAACTGAAGTCAGAAACCGACCCACTCATACCCATCCCGGCAACACTACAGCGATACAACGCTAACACGGGGTAACTTAGCCGATTTACGGAACAAGATCCAATTCCCGCTCAACGAGAGCATACGGGACTCTAACAAAATGCCCAGTAGGTGTGAAAACACTGCCTAAAGACAGCTGTCGTGTCCAACTTATAATTTGATCCATGACAAATCTTAAATTGCATAAAACCCCGAGTTAAATGACCGTTTCGACTCGTTCTTGGAATCCGGGACTCCAAAAGCTGTTCTGTAAATTTCAGCGCGCTCGTTACGACGAGACGAAGCTCGTGCTCACAAGTTTGGACTGACACGGATCCCGAGAACAAAGTTGGCCGATAATACACTTTGGCTTAAATAACAACTATGCTAAACCTCTATTATTACTTGATCAAATTAGGAGTTAAGTGGAGCATCGTGTACAGGGGACTAAGTAGAGTTGAGGGTGTAACGACCCGGCCCACTAGCAATAATAACTCGTTGGACCCAAACCACAGCCCAAAATGCTTAAGCCCAGTTATTATTACTAGTGTCCATGTCTCATATAAACCCAATCACAATTCCATCCACATCCGATGTGGGACTATTGGGGGCGTCACAGAGGGCTCACCTCGGGTGCGCCGGAGGGTGGCCGGAATAGTCGTCGGAGCAGCACCACAAGATGCCAAGGCTCGGTTTTGGCCAAGTCCAGACCCACTCCCAGTCAAACTGCGAACAAGGGTGAGCATCAGTTAGCTTTGGGTCCCAGAAGGTGGCTGGTCCATGCGGGGTCGAGCGCCGGCGGCCGGAGGCGGCGGCGGCCGGAAGCAAAGCCCGAGCTGGACACTTCGGGTGCAAGTCCCGAGCTCTGGTACAGGGGTTTCTTGGCCCAAAGCAGAATGATGGGAAATCAACAAATTAACTTTGGAGCGTACCTGGGTAGATGGCCGGAGCCCGGAGGCGGCAACGGCGGCCGGAGGTGACCACGGTTCCGAGAATTGGTGCAACTACATAGGCATAAGATCCCACATTCAAGTTTACATGCAAAGGTTTGGGAAGCTCCAAACTAACCTAAAGAACATACCTGAGTCGTTTTCCCACCGCGCGAAACCCCGGGTTCGCCGGAAAAAGGTTCGCCGGAAAACAAGCTCTCTAATGGCAGAATCCGGCCGGCGGCCCCAGACCCGGCGCAGCTTGGATCAAGTGGATCACCTCGGCGCCAGGAAGCTTCCTGCAGTGGTGGCTGGGGTCGGGAGCGAGCGGCGGCGCCGGACGGCGAAGCTCGGCCGGAGTGCTAGAAAGCCCGGTTCTAGGGCTTGGTCTTGCGGCGCGGATCCTTACCCAATCAAACCCACACTTTGGGGGAGGCTTGCAGTCGCCAAGAAGAGCAAGATCAACGGTTCTGATCTTGAGTACAATGGCCAGATGTCGCCCGTGCTCAAGCTCGGACCAAATACCAACTTCCGGTGAGGAAGTGCTCCCGCCGGCGATGGGGTCGACGGCGCCGGCCCAGACTTCGCAGGGAGAACCCTCTCGGTGCCAGGAGATGCGTGCACGGGTCAAAAAGCCAAAATAAAAGAAAGACTTCTAACCTCTTACTTCACCGGAGGACTTGGGGAAGAAGAGGACGGCCGTGGCGGCGCACGGCGGCGGCTGGGGCCGGGTTCACCTCAGCCCGGTTGCGACTCCACGGGGGACTCTACAGGAAAGGGACTTGATCGACTTAGTCCCTCCCGAGCACCTTCCTCCCCAAAGCACTCGAGATCGAGATGGTTTCTTGATCCTTCTTCTCCGGCGACGGGTGGCGGTGGCCGGTGCGCGACCTCCTATGGGTGCGGCAGAGGGAGAGGAGTTTGTTGGGAGATGCGGCTAGGGGAAGCAGCTACCCGTTTAGGGTTTTGAGGAACCCTAACCGAGTATACACATATATAGAGTATATAGCACAATAGCTCCCAAGTCCCTCAATTCTTCATAATTAGAGCTCAGTCCCTCACAACACTTTAGTCTCACACTTAAGTCCCTCTCCAAGCAGTGGCGCGCAAGACGGAGCATAAAATATAGGGCCTATTGTGCAAAACACCACGTTTTCCACTGTATTTCACGCTTTTCGAGGCACTAGGATCGTCAAATGAAAATTCCGTCAGCGCCATTGCGCTCAGAACGTCAAAATTAGCTAGAATCGTCTACGCATAATGCTAGGTTTGGATTTTGGACAGTGAAATGGCCAACGACCGATCGAGAGGGGACCGAAAACAGGGGTTACTATTCACTTAAGTCGTGGGTCCCACTAGTTTTCTTGCTGATTTCCGGACGATTCGACCGTCGGATCAGCAAACGGTCTATACCATTTCCACTCGATTCGATGAGACGGTCGCACTGGCGACCTCAGATTTTCGAGATCAGACTCGGATCGGAAAGGCGGAATTTGTGCTCCGGCAACTGTGCCAACCGTACACCGGTACACCCCACTAAGGTTAATTTTGTTTCCTCGCACACAATCACACCTGAAAAACACTCTTTACACTAACACAATTTTCCCGAGTATTACAGCACCGCGCGGTTTCATGCCGCGCGGGGCACCCGCGGGCGGCACCGCATGGGCGCCACCCACGGGTGTGCGCGCCGCACGGCTTCATGCCGCGCGGGGCACCCGCGAGCGGCGGCGCCCGCGCGGGCGGCACCGCACGGGCGCCACCCGCGGGTGTACGCGCCGCGCGGCCTCATGCCGCGCGGGGCACCCGCGGGCGGAGACGCTGCGCGGGCAACATCGCGCGGGGCGCCCGCGGGCGGCATCGTCCGCGCGGATAGGCACCGCGCGGGGGGGGGGATGCCGCGCGGGGAGCCATCGTGCGTCGTGAACACGCCGCTACGGGATTTTCGTTGCATCGTCAGGTTTTGGGTCTCGTTTTGCGGCATGGTTTGACTTATCATTCTTTTTGGGGACTTCTTTAGGTCCGGGTGCTGAGCGGGAGGGAGTCAAAGTTCAAGGTGTCCCGATCTTCGCGCAACAAGGTGGGTACTCTCGCAATAAGTGCTGTATGTCATCGTTATGACGAGTATAATAACCAGCATAATAAAGTAGATGAATTGTATTAACTGTTAAAACCCATCGCATGAGTATTTCCCATTCTTTCATTGTTAACTATGGCGACTGAGTGTCGCGGTGATTATTACATGCCGGTTTCGGCTATTCTTTTCTTAGATGCTTACATGCACACCGGCGGTTTGGCCACCGATTGGGTGTATTTTTCCGAAATTGTGGTACGTTGACCCGTGTACCCCACGAAAGTAAAGGTGTCGAGTGGGGACCCCTCACGGTTGCTATAGGTGCAGCACTAGCATCATGGAGGGGTTAAAAGCAATACGCAAGCAAAGTGATCGTTCACGAGGGGGTCTTTAGACCTTCCGACAGGTATTATGTAATTAAATCAAGGGATGCGGTGACTCATGAGGGGGAAAGCGAAAGGTTCCAGTGTATTCGGTTTGTCTTAACAATACTTTTTATTGCTTTTTTCATCTACTTTATTTGTCACTGACTTCCCCACACTGTGACAGGTCCGACTAGGTGTAGTAGCCGGGACGATGGTGAGGCAGCGTCTAGAGGACATTAGCCATATGAGGCTTTATTTCATCGTTCTTGCTTTGGGTTACCTCATTTCCTTTCCTGTTTAACTGTTAAGTTTCAATTGCTTGGATGTGGAACAGTATGGATGTTGGATTGATAGCTATTTTAGTAATGTGAACTTGATATACTTTTATGGACTTATATGCGGCATGTTTTATACTAAACAAAATGGTTTCGAAAATGCTTTCCAAAACCAGGTGTCGTGTGGGCACTACTTGTAAACCTCTGGATTTATCCTTTCAAAAGATTAAGCCGCCCAAATGAAACTCGCGATAATACTTTAGAAAGCTGTAGTTTATGGATAAAAGTATTACTCTCCATCAATGTATTCATTGTGACTGTGTGGTTTAAAGAATAATGTTGTAAATGTGACGCCGTGCATATACAAAGGAGACTCTGTCCGTTTAAGGAGTGAATTTGTATATGTGGCGGGCGGGTCTGACGCGCACCGGTAGGAGAGGTTGTCATAAGAAAAAAAATATGTACGTTTTTCGCTAATTCTTAAACCTCCGGGGTGTGACAGATTATATGGTATCAGAGAAAAACAACTTTAACCACAGTAGTCAGAGATCAACATCCACAGTGCATAACGTCACAAGCAACTGAACATGAGATAACCAAGGTGTAGGTGCGGTAGACCGTGAGTGTGCGAGGGAAATAGGGGAAATTTAATTTTGGTGCGTTCGTAGGTCAAAGTGCTAGGCTAGTAACCTTAGGGTTAACGCGGTTTCTTTGTATACAGCAGACAATGGCCCGGACCAGGTCATCGACTGACAATGCGGGTGCAGAAAGTACGGCCCCGACCATCGCGGAGAGCCAACTCCTCCGACAGCAACTGCGAGAAATGGCCGGGCAACTGGCGACGCTGACAGAACAAGTCCGTCAGTTAACGCAGCGTCAGGCAACCGCGCCAGCGGAGGACGCTCCGATCCCTCCGCCCGAGTCGACCGCCCCCACTACGGGATCGCCAGGGGCAGGTGGTGCAACTGCAGCCGCGCCCCTTTAGACCTCGATGACAGGCGTGTCGGCAGAGCAACCTACAACACCTTTGGACATACCCACCCCGGCGGCTTCAGGGCCCTTACTGGGAACGACTGCGGGGGACTCAGGAAGGGAAGCGGTGACGACCCCTACTCCCGGGGTGTCCGCAGCTGCAGGAGAAGCAACGGATCAGCGGACCGAACGGGAAAGAGTGAGGACGAACTTGGCGGAGTTCAAGAAGCACGATCCGCCCACCTTTGAGGGAGAAACGACCGACCCTTGGGTCGTAGAGAAATGGGTGGATACCATGGAGAAGCTCTTCGAAGACCTGAGGATGGAGGAGCATGAGCGGGTTCCCTTGGCTGTCCACTGTCTTGAAGGAAACGCTCGTATTTGGTGGAAAACGGTACGCCCGGACCCGTCGAAGGCCATTCCTCTTCCGTCGTGGTCAACTTTTAGAGAGGAAAGTCCTTACTCCCAACCCGCACCTGTTCCCTTCTCATATTCCGTCTAGGGGAGTAAATGTATTTCTAGCCAGGGGGAGAAGCCCCCCTTAGGTTTTTAGTTTAGCCCTCCCTAGTGTCACGGGCGGGTAGGTTCTAGCGAAGTAAGACAGAAGGGATTCTGTTGTGGGTTCTTTTTTGGGTATTTATGAATTAAATATGTCCAACATCCTGCCTCGTGGCAATAGGCCCAGGAGACAGACAAATTGAGTGGGGCTACGGCCCACTGTAGACCCAACGTCCAGATGGGTTGAGTTCGGTCGAGATCGTGGGCGCTATGTCTGTAAGCTTTAAGTGAGCTAGTTACGTGACCCTAGCGTCTTGAGCCAGGAAATTAGTAGATGGCGGGTACGTGGCTTATTTGGCCTCGGTGGACCTAACAGCTCGACCCACCCCCCTCACTTTCTGACATCCCAGTCGTAAGGGAGTTTTCAGATGTGTTCCCGACGGAACTCCCTGGGATGCCGCCCGAACGAGAGGTCTACTTCCCTATTGAACTACTCCCAGGCACTCAACCCATTACCAAAGCACCGTATAGGATGGCCTTTGCCGAGCTGAAGGAACTGAAAGAACAACTAGAAGACCTCCTGGATAAAGGCTTCATCAGATCGAGCGTGTCGCCATGGGGCGCGCCCGTCTTGTTCGTAAGGAAGAAGGACAGAAGCCTTCGCTTGTGCATAGACTATCGAGAAATAAACAAGGTCACCATAAAGAACAAATACCCCCTGCCGCAGATCGACGATCTGTTCGACCAGTTACAAGGAGAAACGGTGTTCTCAAAGATCGATCTGCAGTACGGCTATCATCAGCTCAGAGTCAGGGGTGAGGATATCCCCAAAACAGCTTTCTGGACACGTTACAGCCACTACGAATTCACGGTAATGCCGTTCGGGCTCACCAACGCCCCAGCGGTCTTCATGGACATGATGAATAGGGTGTTTAAACCCTTCTTAGATCTATTCGTAGTGGTCTTCATTGATGACATCCTCATCTACTCCCGCACAGATGAGGAACATGAGGAGCATCTACGTATAGCCCTTCAGACCCTCCGGGACCAGAAACTATATGCCAAACTCAAAAAGTGTGAGTTCTGGCTCCGCGAGGTGGACTTTTTGGGGCATATCGTCTCGGCGTCTGGAATTGCAGTGGACCCGAGGAAGATAGACTCTGTGACCGATTGGCCCCGACCGACAACAGTAACAGAGATTCGAAGCTTCCTGGGTCTGGCAGGGTATTACAGGCGCTTCGTGGAAGGCTTCTCCAAAATATCCACCCCCTTAAATCGCCTAACCCGGAAAGGGGAGAAATTTATCTGGACGGACCAATGCCAGAAGAGTTTTGAGGAACTGAAAGACAAATTGACGCGGGCCCCGGTGCTCGCTTTACCGGAGCCCGGGGAGGACTATGAAATTTATTGTGATGCGTCGCGGAGCGGTCTTGGAGGCATGCTTATGCAACGGGGTAAGGTCATAGCCTACGCGTCAAGACAACTCAAGGAGTACGAACGGAACTACCCCACACACGACTTGGAGCTTGCAGCAGTGGTGTTTGCCCTCAAGCTGTGGAGACACTACCTATACGGGACACACTCCAATGTGTATTCCGATCACCAGAGCCTCAAGTACCTTTTTACTCAGAAGGAGTTAAATTTACGGCAAAGGCGGTGGCTCGAGCTGCTAAAAGACTACGATTTGTCGATCCACTACCATCCTTGAAAGGCAAACGTGGTGGCCGACGCCTTGAGCCGCAAAGGGCAGACAGTAGAATCAATGACAAATGCCATTACCCAACAGGATCGTCTGATTGCAGAGTTCTCACAATTAAGACTAGAGGTAGTACCGGCAGGGACGGTCGCACAACTCCTGACCCTGGTAGTTAGGCCTACCCTGCTCGACAAGATCTTGGAGGGACAATCCACAGACACCCAGTTACAGCTGGTGCGAGATAGAATACCTTCAGACCAAGGGGGCGATTTCGTAATAGGCTCTGATGGCACAATACGATTCCGAGGGCGAATTTGCGTGCCTGACCTACCGGAACTCAAGGAGGAAATTCTGAGGGAAGCACATAGTGCTCCCTACTCAGCGCACCCTGGGGGGATGAAGATGTATAAGGATATTAAACAAACCTTCTGGTGGCCTAAGCTAAAGGGGGACGTAACATGATTTGTGGCGCATTGCCTGGTGTGCCAACAAGTAAAGGCCGAACATCAACGCCCAGCAGGAAAGTTATAACCGTTACCCGTGCCGGAATAGAAATGGGAGAGTATCACGATGGACTTCGTGACCGGCTTTCCGAGATCGCCTCAAGGACATGGCGCGATATGGGTCATAGTAGATCGTCTAACGAAAACGGCCCATTTCCTGCCCATTCACACAACATGGACTCGAGACCGACTAGCGCAAACCTACATCAATGAGGTGGTAAGGTTGCATGGGGTACCGGCGTCCATTACTTCGGATAGAGACACGCGTTTTGTGTCCAACTTTTGGCAGAGCCTTCAACGGGCAATGGAGACTAAACTACATTTTAGTACGACTTTTCACCCGCAAACCGACGGGCAATCGGAACGAGTGATCCAGATCCTCGAAGACATGCTCCGAGCATGCGTACTCGACTTGGGTGAGGGGTGGTCTCGATACCTACCCCTTGTGGAATTCGTCTACAACAACAGCTACCAAGCCAGCATTCAAATGGCGCCATACGAGACCCTGTATGGGCGCCGCTGTCGGTCTCCAATATGCTGGGACGACTTGGGGGAGCGCAAGTTTTTGGGACCAGATTTGGTGGAGGAGACCGAAGCGAAAGTGCGCCTTATCAAGCGACGGCTGCTGACCCAGAGCCGACAGAAAAGTTACGCGGACCACAGACAAAGGGATCTGGAATTCATGGTGGGCGAGCATGTGTTGCTCCGAGTTTTTCCTTCAAAGGGGACCCGACGTTTCGGCCTGAGGGGGAAGTTAAGTTCGAGGTACGTGGGACCGTTCGAAATCCTAGAACGCGTGGGCCCAGTGGCGTACCGGTTGGCCTTGCCGCCGAATCTCGATCGAGTCCACAACGTGTTTCATGTCTCAATGCTTCGGAAGTACCTTTCCGACCCCTCTCACGCCCTTGATGTTTCCACGATCGAGCTGCGGGAGGACTTAAGCGTCGAGGAAACACTGGTGCGAATCTTAGCACGAGAGGGCAAGAAATTACGCAATTGGACCATCCCCTATGTAAAGGTCCAGTGGAGCAATCACGAAGAACGCGAAGCAACGTGGGAACTGGAAACGAAGATGAGGGAGTGTTTTCCAGAATTGTCTAGCGATGGTTGAGAATAAGTTTCGAGGACGAAACTTCTTATAAAGTATGAGTGGTGTAATGACACGACTTTTCTAGTGATATCTTACCCTCTGGTTAATAAAGTACTTCCTTTAGGGAAGCTGAATTATCGAGTTTTCGTAAGTTGGTCGATGTGTTGCACGGGTATTTTTCTGTGAAAGGGCTCGAAAAACGATGACTGACGGTGCGATCGGATCTGAAATCCGACCTTGGGATCGCCCGGAACAGGGTTTTTAGGGTTGCGGTGACTTGGTGCGCATCGGAATCCGTGCAGAATATCCCGCACGCTTTTCGAGGAAGTTATAGGTTTATCCCGTATAATTAATAAGTCAATTAATTAGTTATTTGTTAATTAACTTTATATGTGGGATTTATTCGTACGTACGAGAGGAAAAGATCCCACTTTTCGCAAAAGAGAAACCCTAGCCGGAGAGATCGAGAGAGAAAAGAAAAGAACGGAACCCTAACCGGAGGAAAAAGAGAAGAGAAAGGGAGAAGGCGGAGGAGTTCGAACACCCCGATCGACGTGTTGGAATCGGGAGTACAATCGGATCGTCTTCCCCGACGCAAACGGTGAGTGGTTTTGGTTTATTGTAATTTTTCTAGGGTTTCGTGTCTTTTCGGCGTCTTCTTCGTCGTCGCCGCCGCCGTCACCACCGCCGCCGCCGCGCGACCCCGGGCGCGCGGGCCGCCCGCGGGCAGCACCGCACGGGCGCCACCCACGGGCGTGCGCGCCGCGCGGCTTCATGCCGCGCGGGGCACCCGCGGGCGGCGGCGCCCGCGCGGGCAGCACCGCACAGGCGCCACCCGCGGGCGTGCGCGCCGCGCGGCTTCATGCCGCGCGGGGCACCCGCGGGCGGCGGCGCCCACGCGGGCGGCACCGCACGGGCACCACTCTCGGGTGTGCGCGCCGCGCGGCCTCATGCCGCGCGGGGCACCCGCGGGCGGTGACGCCGCGCGGGCAGCATCGCGCGGGGCGCCCGCAGGTGGCATCGTCCGCGCGGGGGGGGGGGGGGGGATGCTGCGCGGGGAGCCATCGTGCATCGTGAACACGCCGCTACGGGATTTTCGTTGCGTCGTCAGGTTTTGGGTCTCGTTTTGCAGCATGGTTTGACTTATCGTTCTTTTTGGGGACTTCTTTAGGTCCAGGTGCTGAGTGGGAGGGTGTCAAAGTTCAAGGTGTCCCGATCTTCGCGCAACAAGGTGGATACTCTCGCAATAAGTGCTGTATGTCATCGTTATGACGAGTATAATAACAAGCATAATAAAGTAGATGAATTGTATTAACTGTTAAAACCCATCGTATGAGTGTTTCCCATTCTTTCATTATTAACTGTGGCGACTGAGTGTCGCGGTGATTATTACACGCCGGTTTCGGCTATTCTGTTCTTAGATGCTTACACGCACACCGACGGTTTGGCTACCGATTGAACTGGTGTATGAACGAACCACCTTCGGGATCCGGATTGAACAATCTAATCCGGATCCTGAACAAGTCTCATGTTCAGTTCTTGATTTTTATGCAATAAGAAATTCTTCCAAGTGTTTCTACACTACAAGAAGTATTCGGATCACCAAAAATATTTAGTTAAACGTGATCCTTTTGAATTCTTCTTTCTTGAGATTGAGGTATATGATCCAAACTTCATTCATCTTCAATCTTCAAGACTTAATACTTTCACGAAATACGCCAAAACAAAATCCTTAACAATCTCCCCCTTTGGCGGTTTCGTGACAAAACATAGATCCACTCAAGAAAATTTAAAAAGTTATTTTTGTTGCTATCACCATACAACAAAAATTTACAATGGAGATCCAAAATAAAATACATGAGTTAAACTCCTAAAACAGACTCTAGACTTAGACATCTGTACTCTCTGCAAAAAGAAATCATTCTTGACAAAAGAAATCGTTAGATACCTCAAGAATTTTATATCATTCAAAAACCACACACAGAGATAAAGTTTATACTCATTTATACTTACCATGACATTTATATATTCAGATATGTAATTTGATCATAGTGAAACACCAACATATCTTCTATGCAATCAAGATCCAAATGTCACAAACTTGTTAGTGAACATCTTATATATATACAGATATGTAATTTGATCAAAGTTAAAAACAAACATATCTTCTATGCAATCAAAAACCAAATGTCACAAACTTGTTAGTGAACATCAACTTGTTAGTTATATTACATGCCCAAATAGTTAGCAAATAGTTAGTCGAGGCATGCATTCAAACACAAATGAAAACCCAAAAGTTGAAGTTCTACTTACCTTTAAAGTTGAGGTTACTTACCTCTATCGTTTTAAAGGTTCTCACAAACATTGTTCTCACAGACATTGTATTGTTTATACTTCTCTCTCCCCCTTTTTGTCACAAAAGTTAGCCAAAGGTTACCAAAATTGGAGAGAATAGTTAATAAGTTCAAGTACCAAAAGTTTGAGAACTAAAAACTAAAAACTAAAACTTAAAACGTCAAAACCTGCACAAAAGAAAGTTAAAAAAAAAAAAAAAAATGTAGTTCCTGCACAAGAGAATTGTTAGAGAAACGATTCAAGCATCTGAATCTGAGTCATCCGAGGCGGAGTCTTCAGAGCTCGTGCAGCCCAACTTTTTCAAAATTCCTTTAAGCATACCCGAAATCTGAGAATATTCTCGTTTCATCTTCTGTATGTCAATTTTCATCTTTCTGAGTTCTAGAGCCATTCTATCTTGTTCTTTGTTGATGGAAGATTCTAAGTTTGACTTTTGGTCAGATTTTCTGGAAGTTGCAGAACGTTGTGTGACGACTGGCGGAGCAGTCTGACTTGCATTCCGAGGAGATCTTCTTGGCAGAGAATGCGAATTGTCAAGAGGTTCATTGATTTGAATTCCATTTCTTGGCGAATTCTTTTTCCTTGTGTACTGCTTAGTTGTTGAGGAAGACTTCATCAGCTTCTTGTTCTTTAGGTAAAGCTTATTTTCCTCATCAATACCTTGTTGTACTTCAGTAAGAAATGTGTCCCAATCTTCTTCGTCCTCAGATTCAGTGTCAATTGAAGAGATATTCCTTGGGTTCTCTTGACATGGTTCATTTATTTCAATACCTCGAGGTCGTCGAGCGAGTCGTTTTCTTTTTAGTATGGATGAAGAGGTCATTGGTGCTTTTCCTTTTTCCGTAGCAGTGGGCGGAGCCTTTTCCTTTGATGTCTCTGCACGGGCTTTCCCTTTCGATGCAACAGAGGTTTTTTGTGGCGATTTTTCAGGATGTGTTTCATCCTCTGACAACTCATCCCAATTGACTTCATCCTTTTTAGCCCTCTTGGGCTTGACAGTGTCTCTCGTATGTACCATAGCTGCCAGAAGGAGAATGATCCACGTGATCACCATAGCTATTGGTTTCTTGTGTAAAGAATTCCTGTGAGCAACACCTCAAGAACACGAAAAAAATTGTTAATTTTCAAAAATTGGAAAAATTGTACCCAAACAATCATTATCGTGTAGAGAGACTAGGAATCAAATTAGTTTTGTAAAAGGAAATTTAAAAATAGATCAATTGCATGATTTTGGAAAATTTCCATTATATGCCCTAAAACCGAAATTTTTGAAATCGAAGACCAAAAATCCGTTTACCTTGAGAATACCTAGCATATAATCAAAACTAATCTACCCAGAGTTCTTATTTCAAAAGAAATTTGATCAAAAGCCATCCACAAACGAAATCGATACAAGAAATTCATCACGTTTTGAGGAGGAATAAGAAAAACGGTGAAAAACCGAGATTTTGATCAATAAAACTTACTTGAAGTTGAAGAACTTGAGTTTGAAAGCTTCCAAGATGGATGAAATCTAGAGAGAGAAGCTCTGGAAACTTTGGAACAAAAGATTGGAGTAAAAGAAATCAAAACCCTTTTGTTCTTTGTAAAACCCTAGCCGCGATCCGGATCAGATCATGATTGCGATCCGGATCGGCTACCCGCAGTGAAAAACTGCGTTCGGGATCCGGATCGGCAGGTCCAATCCGGATCGTCTGCCCGCAGAAGAATATCTGCGTTCGGGATCCGGATCGGCAGGTCCAATCCGGATCGGCTCCAACTTTTTCTTTAGAAAATTTCAGAGAAATTCAAGAAAAACCAGAAAAAGATTGTAAGCACTTTTGTGTATCAACTTTAAACGAAAATCATCGTTTCATACAACAAGAAATAGATTATACCAAATCTATCAATAACATCCAACAAATGAAACGAAAATTTATAAAAATTAAATCCCTTAAAGTTGAACAACTTCAATTACATCTAACTTGATCTTATGAGTAATGCCTTTATCAAATCATCAATTCGGTAAAGAAAATGAAATACAAAGATCAATAGATGTCTAACATCCCCGATAAGTTAGATAATATATCTAGTCAATTTATTGAAGAGAGTGGCTCTTTGAGCATCTTTCATTAAAAATCCCACCTTATACCAACCTTGAAATTTTGACAGAGTCAAGTATTTCAACATGCATTTTATTTAAACAAACTTGAAAAACCTTGCTTGGTATACATGTGGTAGCTGCACACAGTACTCGGACGACCGAGGTGGTAGCTCTTTCCTCCATGTGGTGGTAGTTTTCACACTCCTCATTGGGATGTAACTCTTTCCACATCTTTTGAGCATAATACTTTTTCTTTGACTCCCCCTCAATTGGCTATCAATTATTTAATATATAAAGTATTTAGCCAAATATTGATCTCGATTTCATACTCGACTAAACAGTCAAATAAGATAAAAACTATACCAAGAGATCATCGAGAGAGAAATTGACTTTGATCAAAACAAAGATGAGTTAATTGACATAAATGATCATTGCATCAAATGAAATATTATGATATCCAAAGCATAATAAATTTCTAAACATATAAACGGATGCAGTTAAAGTCAATAGAAACTAATGCTCAATTAATGTTCTATGTCTAAGCATAGATAATGAACAAAAACACAAAAACAAAACCTAACCTTAGCAAGAGTTTCAAAAAGAGGTTATTTCAAGGAAAGCATTCCAATTGCTTTACGCAAATGAATAAAACGTTTTTGATCCAAAGGTTTTGTTAAAATGTCAGCTAATTGATTTTCAGTTGAAATGTAGGAAATTTGAAGAATATTTGATTCAACTAGCTCTCTAAGAAAATGATATCTAAGTTCAATGTGTTTTGTTCTAGAGTGCAACACAGGGTTTTTTGAAATGTTTATAGCACTAGTGTTGTCACATAAAACAGTTACCGAAGTTGCTGAAATCCGGAAGTCGCTCAATACGCTTTTCATCCAAATGAGTTGAGTTGAACAACTTCCAGCTGAGATGTATTCCGCTTCGGCAGTCGAGAGTGCAATGCAGTTTTGCTTTTTACTATGCCATGCAACAAGGCAATGGTCAAGATAAAAACATGCACCACTCGTACTTTTTCGATCATCCACAGATCCTGCCCGATCGGCATCTGAGTATCCAATAATATCTAAACTTGTTCCCATAGGATACCAAATTCCGAAATTTATGGTTCCTTTAATGTATCGGATGATCCGTTTCACCGCTTTCAGGTGAACCTCCTTTGGTGCAGACTGATATCTCGCGCAGATCCCAACACCAAAAGATATATCCGGGCGACTAGCCGTGAGGTAAAGTAGACTTCCAATCATACTCCGATAAAGTTTCTCGTCTACATTCTCACTAAAAGATTCACTTCCTAATCCTTTATTGCTAGTTCCCATTGGAGTTGGAAAATTTTTACAATTTTCTAGATCAAACTTTTTGACCAACTCCAAAGCATACTTGGATTGACACAAATGGATGCCTTCGTCACTCTGTTTCACTTGCAATCCAAGGAAATAAGTCAATTCGCCCATCATTGACATCTCAAATTCGCTTTCCATGGTTTCAGCGAATTTAGAAGCATCATTATCCTTTGTTGCTCCAAAAACAATGTCATCGACATAGATTTGTGCAATAATGAAGTTATTTTGATAATGCTTCACAAAGAGAGTCCTGTCAGCTCCCCCTCGAGTATAGCCCTTATCCAATAGGTGCGTTGTTAGCCTTTCGTACCATGCTCGCGGTGCTTGTTTTAAACCGTAAAGAGCCTTTTTCAAACGAAAAACATGGTTAGGTAGTTTACAGTCCACAAAACCTTTCGGTTGAGCCACATAAACTTCCTCATTTAAAAACCCATTTAAAAACGCGCTCTTAACGTCCATTTGAAATAATTTTATTTTAAAATGACAAGCTATCGCGAATAAGATACGAATGGACTCGAGTCTAGCTACAGGGGCGAATGTTTCATCAAAGTCTATACCTTCTACTTGAGAGTATGTAGTAATCTAGAAAATTAAAGACTTTATAATTACCTTTGGAATTTATGGAATTGGTAATTTTGGCAAAAATGAGAATTTTTAGTGGTATAATAGTGGCCCAGAAATGTCGACTTTTGATCGGGGTCTGATCTGGAAAATCCGAGATCACCATTGCGATCGTTTCGTCGAAACATAGAAGTTTCATATTCATATATTTTCGATCTGACGGTCGGATCTTCCAGAAATCAGAAATCAAAAAGTGGGCCCCGCGACTTAAGTGAATAGTAACCTTTGAATTTTTAACCCCTTGTGATCATGAATGGTCGAACCACTATCTAGAATTTTAACATAGGAGTATTAGTAATGAGTCCTAGCTAATTTTGACGTTCTGAGCGCGATGGCGCTGACGGATTTCGCGTTTGGCGATCCGGGTGCGTCGAAGTGCGTGCCACGCGCTATATTGAGTCGAACTTTATGGAACGACTTTTAATCCGGGCGTCGAACGAACCAAACAAATACGCTACCTGACAGGTCTCGACGAGCCGGACGTCGTGGCGAAGTCCGTTTCGCATTTTGATGAGCGGATTGCCTCGAAATGCGTGAAAAGCACCTAAAATTGGACTAATTTGTATAAAAAGTTAATATTTTATGCACTAATTGTTTAGGGACTTTATGGTGAGGGTTCTGGGTGCATTTGTTACCTACAGATGGGACCCTAGAGTTTAGGGATAAGAGTGTAGGGGGTTTTGTGCAAAATGTGCATTTAACACATGTGTGGAAGGATACCCGAGACCCTGCCTCTTCCTCTTCGTAACTGAAGCCTCCACCAGCTTCTTCAGGCCATAACCGACTCGTCCCCTCGGCTGCCGTAACCTCCGGCCGTTCGGGTCGCCGGAGTTAAGGTGAGAAGGCTATAATAGATCTTCTCTTGAGTTCTTAAAGAAAAGTTCAACCAAGAGCTTTAAGGTTTAGCCCAACCTTCTTCTGAGAGCTTCATAGAGAGGCCGCAACCGAGCCCTGGTGTACCCTACCCCAGCCGCCGCCGAGTGCCGCCGCAGCCACCTTCCTCTTTCTTTCTTTCTCCGACGAGGTGTGAAGTTGGACTCGATCTCTTCAAGGTTGGATTGGGAGGTGTCTGAGGAGTCTCTGGTGCTTGAAGGACCCTGCTGGAAGTTGCCGTGGCCGCGCGTGCAAGTGGGACCGAGATCCGGCTTCCTCCTTCTTCCCCGAGCTCGGCTAAGGTGAGGATCCTTAACCAATGGTTTCTAGCACCCCGGACCATTAGCAGTGGACTCCTTAGGTCCTTAGCATCCTCCCTGAAAAGCCCTGAGCTCCCATGCATGTTGCTTGGCCGGCGGGAGCCAATTATGGCCGGAAACCTAAGGTTGCTTCGCCTCGGAAAAACTCCGCAAGCGATGGACCAAAATGGCTCAAACTTGGTAGGCAGGGACTGTATGACCCTTTTATTATTTCTGCAAAGTTTGAGAAGTTTTGGTTGAGTATTTTGGAAGAAAATCGAAACCCTAGTTTCGGGTTTTTATACATGTTGGCCGAACTTCGTGCTCCGGCTCCGGCGAGCTTCTCCGTCGCCGGCCATCTACCCAGAAGTGTTTATGGGACCAAGAGGATCTCAACCATGCTTTTGCATGGCTCCCATGCAGCCCGAATGAGGGTCGGCCATGGATGACCCGAAATTGGAACCCAACGTCGCCGCCGGCGATCCGGCCACCTCCGGCCGGGAAGGAAGGGTCGGGAAGTTTTGTATGAACCAGAGGAAGCTTCCATATAAGTTGGAAGACTTCTTATGGCTTCTGTAAAGATCCACCATTAATGGAGTTGAAGCTCCAAACCGAGCTTTGCTCCCCGCCGCCGCCGCACCCCGTCGCCAGGCACGGGTTCAGGTAAGTTAGAAATGGTATTTAGCAACATTTTGGTCAAGTTGCTCAGCCCCAGAGTCCCTGGTTGAGCTATCACAATTTTCAATGCTTGTGGCATCTTCTTCAACCTCGGGCTCCGGAAATTCGAGGGTGCAAAACTAAGACCAAGTTGCTGGGATTGTTACCTGAGCCTTGTGGAACAATTCACTTCAAGTTTTAAAGCAAATGGTCCATTACTTGCTGAGAACCAAGCTTGAAACTTGGTTATGTTAAATGTTGTAATATGTGCATGCCAACTATTTGATCAAATGCCGCAAAGAAGATTAAGTTGGATTTAGACCTAACTGTAAATATCAAATTTGTTCCAATTTGTCCCCTGAGCTTGATGCTCACTTCAGACCAAGATGGTTCTGTGTGGAATGAAAGTTGGAGCAAGATGAACTTGTATGTTTGCAAGATAAGGGATCTCCTTGATCCAGCAGATCTGGGCTGCAACTAGGGTGAGCCCTGTGATCCTTGCAATATTTAAAGACCTTTTCATATACAAAGTTTGCGGGTTTGAAGTTTAGATTAAAAGTTGTAGTTAAAACAACCTTTTGATGAAATGTTGGCCCAAAACCATGTCCCGGGCTGTTTGCGAAGCCGCGACAGTGCATTCCTAGCTAATTTGGGGTCACTGGACGCGATGCTCGCGTTAGAATTAGCGTTTGAGGTCTCGAAGAAATAAAATGGCATTTAGGCTAAGTTAGAGCATAATTTATGGGCCAAAGTTTGCCTCGGGATCCGTACTGCCACAAATTGGTGAGCACGGTGTTCAGCAAGATGTAAGTCACCTGCTGGAAGTGACGGAATGTTCAAATGAATCTCCAGTTGAGAGAACGGGTAAAAACAGTGCCCAAATTGGCACTAAAAGTGAGAATTTGAAAACCCTAAGGGTTTAGATGCAAAAGTCACATCATATACTGGTTAGTAAGTTGATTCCTGAACCTTAATTCACATTCAGGGTTATTCGGTAGCATCTGGTGTGCTGAGCGTACAGTTGGTTCAGATTAGCCGCCTGCGTTATATCAGGTGGGTTTATGTTCGGTCCGGGCTTTATCATTTCGGCCCTCTGTGTACGGTATTGGTTGGACCCCTGTTTTTGATAGCTTAAACATTACTTTGAGCCTGCCTTCCTTTGATTATATTATATCTGCTATCTGCCTGATCTATGCCTGTTATCTGTTCTATTTTGCCTTACATGATTGTCCATAGCACCTCTAGCATTTATACTTTTACTCGGACATTTTCATGGTTGATTAGTGAGCCTGTTTGTTCTGCTGATCAAATGATACATCTCTGAGCACATAGATTTATTTAACTGAGGTTTTACCCCGCTTCGTAGGGTCGCCGGAGTCTGTTCTTGTTTGATAGGACAAAGGCACTGCTCTGCGAGGTTTGGACCTAAACCCAAGCTTCGTAGTGTCGCCTGAGTCTGTTCTTGTTTGATAGGATGAGGGCAATGCTCTTCGAGGTTTGGACTTTTCAAAACAGTTTTCTTAAAAATATGTGTTTAAGTTTTGTATCATTTGGTTGGTTTGTGTGGTTGAGTTGAGTTTATCTGTGAGCTTCTGTTGAGAGAGATTTGCCTTGATCTTGCATATGAGTTGAGATTTATTGCTGAGTGTTCCTGCATGAGTGTTGAGATTCAGTTGGTTTTTGCCCTTGCAACCCAGTGGGGATTTCCCGGCTTGTTGCCGATTACCCGGTCAGTGGACTGTGAGCTTGAGCATTTGCATATGATTTGCCCGCACTGTTGTACTTCACGAACATCAGCGGATTTGCTACCCGTAGCGATGTTCTTTACCGGTAAAGTGGTTAGCTGAGGCAACCCGTGACCCTAGTTTAGGGAATGTCAACCAGGTGGTGCCAAGAGGGCAGCCTTGCCTGAGGTCTTGTGAAGGCCAATATGGTAGCTTGTGATTGGGTCTTTGCGTTTTCATCTATTTGATGCATGTGTTGTTAAGTTGCTTTAACATGATTCTTTGATTCTTTGATCTGGCTTCTAGTTATCTACCTTTATATGATTCTATGTGATGCCTCTGATTATAGTTCCATTGTTATCTTGCTGATTGTCCTAACTCCTTGATGTGTTGATTATCCTAGATACATGTTTTAAATTCTGCTAAAATTATCTCCTATGCTGGTACCCAGATTATGAGTTTTGCTTTCTTTACAGCACCAGTTATATATCTGCTTTACCCTAACCCCTGATCTATTACTATCCTCTAGCATTGTATACCAGTAGGTACGATCTGCTATTTCTCGGCTCGTCGTGCCCACTGGGATACACTTCGGTGTGTCTCACACCCTCGGGTGACTGTTTTTCAGGTCGAGCGGGTGTTGAGATGTCGGGACGAGTTGGTGAGATCACGAGATAGAGCTTGACCCTGGACAGCCGATATGATCAAGTATTTAGTTATTTGTTGTATCAAATGTAATGCAATGTAATTGAGAAGTTATTGATATTGTAATTTAATCTTGCTTAGTAGATGTACGTAGTTAGTACTCTGGTTGTATGCCAAGTGAGCCGTGCATATATAGAAAAGGCTCAATCCCCAGTGGGATTGGGACTCTTCTATATATGTGGCGGTCTGTTGCGCCCTGGCCGGTTTTAAACTCTGATTTCAAAAAAAAAAAAAAAATTTAGACGCTGGTTTTTAAACTCGGGGCGTGACAGAGTAGCCTTGAGCAACTAAACGTGCTTTGTTCCTGATGATGGTACCATCTTCATTTTTCTTATTCTTGAAAATCCGTTTGGTACCTATCACATTGTGTTGCTTTGGAGGCTTTGTTAATTCCCAGACTTTGTTTCGCTCAAACTGATGGAGCTCTTCCTGCATTGCTTTAATCCAGTAGTCATCCTGAAGAGCTTCATCGATGTTCTTTGGTTCGATCAAGGAAACGTAGCAAGCGAATCCGCAAACCAACTGTCTCCGAGTTTTGACTCCTTCTTGTGGGTCTCCAATGATGTTTGATTCAGGATGATCCTTGGAGATTCGTAATGTTTGTTGTAACGGAGTACTCGGAGGTACATGAGATGATTCCTGCACATCAGATAAACTTGAAGAACCATTAGATGCATCATTAATATTGGAAGGATTATCATGTGAAGATGCACTTATAGGAGTATCATCATCAAGAGAGATATCGAGGGTAGATTTTTCAGATGCAAAGTGAAAAGCTTCATCTACTTTAACATTTATGGATTCTACAATCGTTTTAGATTTCATGTTAAATACCCGATATGCTCTGCTATTTGTAGAATAACCCAAAAAGATCCCTTCGTCACTTCGAGAATCGAACTTACCAAGATTTTCGCGATCACGCAAAATAAAACATCGACTCCCAAAGATACGAAAATATTTGATATCCGGTTTTCTACTAAACCACAGCTCATATGGTGTATTTAGAGTTCCTGGGCGCAAATACACTCGATTAATGACATAGACAGCGGTGTTCACAGCTTCAGCCAAAAAATGTAGCGGTAAATTCCGACTATGAAGCATCACACGCGTCATCTCTTGAACAACCCTGTTTTTGCGCTCAACAACACCATTCTGCTGAGGTGTATAGGGTGCTGAGAATTCATGTTTTATGCCGTTGGAAGTGCAAAAATCAATGAATTTAGAATTAATGAATTCTCCACCTCTATCACTTCTAACACGAATGATCTTTTCATTCTTTTCAATCATAATACGATGGCAAATCTCATGAAAAGAATCAAACGTATCAGCTTTCTCTTTTTAAAAATGCTACCCATGAAAAACCAAGAGAAATCATCAACCAAAATAAAACATTTACCTCCCAAGGATGGTTGACGTGCCGATTCAAAGAAAGAAAAATAGTCTACATAAACTACACAACATTTAATCGTAGAACGATTAAAGACAAGGAAGGATTTCACCTTTGCATACCCAAACCTTTTGAGTTTTGGAGTATGTTGGCAATGGTTGAGAAATTTTCCTTGATGAAGACGTCTTGTATGATTGATCTTTTTCTTTTGTCATCGTCTTGTTTGAAGTACTACCAATGTTCTTTTCTTTTAAAAAGTCCTTCTTTGATTTGTGGGGAGTGAACTCATTGGTAGCAGTTGCAAGATGTGATTGATTTGTTCTTTGAGCTCCAATCTTGCAATTTCTTTCAATGTGCCCTGCAAAGTTACAACGAAAACATACCTTAGAGCTTGACGATCCCGAGGAGGGTGAAGTAGGCTTGTTGTCGTTGCTAGTCATGAATTCCGGTGTCGGAGGAGGAGATACCGACTGAGGCACGAAAACTGTCCCAACCGAACTAAAGTTGTCTTCAGTTCGATTATATCCGAGGCCGAACTTGTTTGTTTGACCAAGACCAAGTAGCTTATCCAACTTACTCCTTCCTGATGAAAATCGCTGCAAGTCATCCTTGAGTTGGAGAATGGTCTCAGTCATTTCCAGTTTTTCCTGTCGAGCCTCGCCGTTGAGCTTCAAGAAGTAATTCGCTTTGTTAACCATATCTATATAATTCTTCTCGAGTTGCTCGTTGGACTCTTGAAGGGAAACATTTGTTTTTATCAGATTATCCCTTTCCACTTCAAGATCGGTCGAGAGAGAAGTTACCCTTTTTACTTCTTCTTCGAGATCCTGCAATCTCCCTCTCAACCCCTTGTTTTGCTTAGCCGGTTTCTTTGAATCCCGTAAAGGTCTGTGGTAGGCTAAAGCAAAATCTTCACCTTCCGAATCATCCGATTCATTGTCCGTTGCATTCTTTTCAACAGTGGAGTTGGACAGCGAGTCGGATGTACTTGCCATTAAGCACATGAAGGGTGAAGATGTGGACGCGTGGAATGCCGTTGCGCTTTCTTCTTCATCACTTGAGGATGACTCATTTGACGTTGAGTTGTCATCCCATGTGATGACTTGCATCGCTTTCTTCTTCGACGGATTCTTAGTTGGACACTCCGTTGAGATATGGTCGTATCCTCGGCACTTGAAGCATTGGACTTGTCCCTCTGAACTTTTCTTATCCTTTGAAAAGTTCTCTTGCTTTCTTGACTTGTAACTTGAAGTGCCCTTGCCTTTCTTCGACTTTCCGAAGGATGGAGTTTTACTTGAATTACCCCTTCGAAAGTTGCGGCGAAACTTCCTTGTCAAGAGAGCGAGCTGCTTCTCAAATTCCTCCATAGATAGGTTCTCGTCATCGTCTGAGGAGGATGAATCCGTGTCTTCTTCCTTTGTTGTTTTCAAAGCATAACCTGAAGACTTAGAAGAGGATGCCTTTCCCGAAGAATAGTTAGTAGTAAATGTCATTTCATAAGTTTGTAATGAACCAACTAGTTCTTCTACACGCATTTCGTCCGGGTGTTTAATAGTTTCAATGGCTGTAACCTTTGGGCGAAATCATTCAGGAAGAGTTCTTAAGATCTTTCTTACAACCTTAAATTCTGGAATCTTCTCTCCCAGGTTAGCACATGAGTTTACGATGTCTTGCAATCGTGTATAGTAGTCCGTGAAAGATTCATTTTCTGCCATGAAAATAGAGTCAAATCTGCTCGTAAGCATTTGCAGCTTTTGAATCTTCACGAGGTTAGTTCCCTCATGTGTAACCTGAAGAACATCCCAGATTTCTTTCGCAGTCTCACATGCCGAGACGCGAGAGAATTCAATTTGAGATAAGGCATTAAAAATAGCATTAATTCCCTTGCCATTGTAAGAAGATGAATCTAACTCTTCCTTGGTCCACTTCGACATAGGTTTGATGGTGCGAACATCAGCAATAATTTCAGTTGGATTAGACCATCCTAATTCAATTGATTGCCACACCCGTTCGTCGATGGAACTTAAAAAGGCTTTCATCCGTACTCTCCAGTACGCATAATTTGTTCCATCAAAGAATGGGGGTCTGTTGATGTTTCCACCTTCAACCATTGTTTACAACCCTATTCCCGCTCTGATACCACTTGTTGGGTTATATGAATAATAGATCTAAATAGGGGAAAAAACACCTAGAGGGGGGTGAATAGGTGTAAACAATAAACACTCAAAAATCTTTGCGATATAAAAACCCAATGCAGAAAAATAAATAACATGCAGAGATTTTTACGTGGAAAACTCCAAACCGGAGTAAAAAACCACGGGACCGATAACACGGTGAAATCCACTAGAATTAAACACGTACAAGGTGATATACCGTACTCACAGACGACTCAACCTTTTCAATACGCTCCTAGTTGATCTTCTCCGCTCGCTCCGCAACGCGTCTCGAATCCACGATCTGCGTCCAACGGCGAATCCACGGCGTCCAACGTCGAGTCCACGACGTCTGACCGAATCCACGGTCTTCACCCAGTAGTACGCTTCGAATCCACGAACGTACCTCGCTCTGAATCCACGAGAGCGGTTGCACCTTGAATCTACAAGGCCACGCGAGTCCACGCGCCGATTTGGAGAAATCGTTGTTTTTGGGTGGTGATGATCCGCCGAATACTTAGATCAAAGATAGATAGGAAATACCATCTAAGTATTCATTAGTTTGATTCAACTCAAGATGTGAGTATGAAAACCTAGAATCAAACTAATCAATATAGATGAAGAAACATAGAGTAATATCTAATGATTTCCTTTCTTCTCTATATGTGGATCTAGGGCCGTATAAGATGATATTTGATTATGACGGCTCTATGTGGATTATCTGGACTAACCCTAGAAAAAGAATCATAGGGTCTATTTATAGGTTAGAAACCCTAGGAAGAAGATAAGGATAAAAAACGGTCGTTTCTGGAAATTTTTACGACGGCGATCCGGATCGGATTAGCTGTGATCCGGATCGTCATAACGAGTCAGACAATTCCAGAAAAACGAAGGTTCGGGATCCGGATCGAAGTGCTTGATCCGGATCGTTCATACAGTTCACCAAACATCAACGTTCGGGATCCGGATTGCGAAGCCTGATCCGGATCGTTCAAGGAAAATGATAAACTCAATGTTCGGGATCCGGATCAAGGGAAGCTACGATCCGGATTGAACTGGTGTTTGAACGAACCACCTTCGGGATCCGGATTGAACAATCTGATCCGGATCCTGAACAAGTCTCATGTTCAGTTCTTGATTTTTATGCAATAAGAAATTATTCCAAGTGTTTCTACACTACAAGAAGTATTCGGATCACCAAAAATATTTAGTTAAGCTTACCTGATCCTTTTGAATTCTTCTTTCTTGAGATTGAGGTATATGATCCAAACTTCATTCATCTTCAATCTTCAAGACTTAACACTTTCACGAAATGCGCCAAAACAAAATCCTTAACAGTGGGGGCCCCCGTAGGTGGGGGGTTAGAGGCGCCAAGGTGCGAGCGGTGCGACCCACCGAGGTAGGTGCTCGGCGTGGTTAACCGAGGTAGGAGCTCGGTCTGGTTTACCGAGGTAGGTGCTCGGTCTGGTTCTCCGAGGCAGGTGCTCGGTCTGGTTGCCGGGGCAGGTGCCCGGGTTAGGTTATGCAAGGGGGGGGGGGGTTATCGTGGATTGAATATTGAGGAGGGCGGTTGCTCTTGATTGTTCTTACTGTTTGCTTGAGATACAACCTTCCTGCATTTCATTCTGTAATGTACCGAATTTTCGGCACATAAATAAGTGTAAATAAAGGTGGTATGAAATACTAGTGTTATGAAAGTTGGGGAAGTAAGGAACATTTGGACGCGAGTTGGGCCCAATTCGGGTTAAAATGGAGAGATCTAAAAATTTATTGGAGAAAGGGGGCCCAGATTTTTAGTGGAAAATTCACAGTGTCGGAAAATTTTGAGAAAATTACGGGAGCTCCGTAAATATGTTTTAAGACCACAGAAAAAGTTTCGCGTTGATCGGATGCCTGATAGTGAGAACGGGCTCCGCCAACAGTGTCGGAAAATTCTGAGAAAATATGGGGAGCTTCGTAATTATGTTTTAAGGGCACAGTAAAAATTTCGGGTTGATAGGATATCCGGATTGCGAGAACGGGGTCAGCCAGCGATTCTGGATACAGCGGGGCTTTTGGTGGCCCAGAAATGGCCAAAAGTGAAAATTTAAAATTTTCTGTGGTAAATTAAGCTGAAACGAAGCCGCCTGTCAAATTTGGACGGAAACGGACGAAAAATGGACAGAAAACGAAACAAAAATGGATCTCGAGGCGATGGCGACGCGCGTATCGAGGCGAGGGAGGCGTGCTGCGCAAGGCGCGCCCGGCGCTAGTGCGCGCCCGCGTGGCGCGCAGGACGCGTGCCACGTGGCGCGGGGGCGCCGCTTGGACCCGGTGCGCGCCCCCCTTCGTGGTGAACCGCCATTTGGCGGGTTCCCATTGGGGGGACCCGTGGACCCGGTCCACGGGCCACCCCCCACTCTCCCTTCTCTTATCTTTTTTCTTTTTCTTTTCTTCTTCTTCTTCTTCCTCCCCGCAGACCCTTCCTCTTCTCCTTCCATTTTTGTCCTGCCGAGCTTCGAGTGAGGGAGAGAGAGAGAGATAGAGAGAGAAGAAAAGAAAAAAAAAAGAGGGGATTTTGTGGGGCAAGCGAGCGCGCCGTGAACCTCGTGGAGCGCACGAGGCGTTCCAAAAAGCCGATGGACAGCGCGACTGTACGAGGTAACGTTATTTTCACGATATTTTTAGTATAATTTTTATGCCTTCTTTGGGTTTAGATTTGACCCCATTACCATATTGCGTGTTAGAAACCAAGTTATACTGCGCCGTTTTGCTGCGCGGACTGCCGGGGGCAGTTTTGGCGCACCTCGTTTTGCGTGCCAGTTGTGGAAGAAATGCACCGTTTTGTGTGCAGATTCGAAAAATATGCGCAGTTTTGGACGCAAACTCGGAAAACGTGCACTGTTTTGCGTGCAACGTTGGAAAAAAAAAGTACACCGTTTTGCGTGCCAAACCGAGGTATGTGCTCCGTTTCGCGTGCAACTTGTGTTATCGCGCACCGTTTTACGCGCAAAGTCTAATATTTTGCATCGATTTGTGTGCAGGACAAGAAAAATGTGCACCGTTTTGCGTGCAACCCGACAATGAGGCGTGCACCATTTTGCGTGCAGATTTGAGGTACGTGCACCGTTTTGCATGCCGATCTTGTCGCGCACCGTTTTGCGTGCCGATCCTAATATTATGCATCGTTTCTCGTGCAGGGTTGGAAAAGACGTGCACCGTTTCGCGTGCAGATTTGAGGTACGTGCATCGTTTTGCGTGCCGGTTGTGTTGTCGCGCATCGTTTTGCGTGCACTCTCTAATATTATACATCATTTTTCGTACAGTGTTAGAAAAACGTGCACTGTTTTACGTGCAACCCTACAGTAGACCGTGCACCGTTTTGCGTGCAGATTCGAGTTACGTGCACCGTTTTGCGTGCCGATTGATTTAACGCGCACTATTTTGCGTGCAGACTAAAATAACGCGCACCGTTTTGCGTGCGGGTTTTTAGTGACGTGCATCGTTTTGCGTGCAGGTTTGGTGGACGTGCACCGTTTTGCGTGCAGACTCGAGAGAAGTGCATCGTTTTGCGTGCAAGCTCGAGGAGACAAGTGGAATCGCGCGGAGACTAATTGCAAGTGTCTACAAGCAATTAGGTACACTACAAGGTGGGGGATTCTGCCGAAATTGGGTGACCTCTCCCCTTGCTCCTTTGCTCTTCTATCCAGAAGCATGATAGTAGCCTGTTAGAGGCGTTAGGGAATCATGATAGTAATGGCATGCATAGAAAAATATATATTATTTTGTTCTGGAGATGAAAATAATTGCATGCATGAAAATAATTAGCTATTTATGATTGTGATAATGTTAGGGTCTAACTCTAGGAATCATGTGAGACATAAGGGAAAAGAATATGTTGGTAGTAAGACTAGGAGAAAACCTAGATTTAGGTTTAACGAGTGGCATGATGACCTAGGAGATATACCTAGATCGACAAGTGGCATTATCTTAGGAAAATAACCTAAGGTTGGGACTAGAGTGTTAAACATAGAGTCAGAGAACTCTAGGTTAAACAAGTTATGGAACTTAGGTAAAGGAACCTAAGAGGAACTAATAGGGTTAAATTCTAATGAGGAGATAGAGTTAATGCAATCCTAGGTTAAACATGGAACAGAAAAATAGAGTTAGTAAAACTCTAGCATTCAGTAAGGAATCAGGAAAAAGGGAAAATTAGATTCCCAAGTTAGAGAATTAATTAAGGTAACCCCCAGGAAGTCATAGGAAGTCTGGGTAAATGGATCAATTAGTTTAACTGCAATCTGAGTTAAATAAGGAAAATGGAAAATGATCAAATGTGGAGACATGAAAGGAAGAGAAAATGGAAATAGGATTAATAAACTCTTAAGTTAGATAAGATTGAAAGTAACTAGTGTCCTAGTGACATAGTGCAGTGATATAGTGCAACCTTAAGGATAATTGAAGTTTAGGGTTGTGAATTGAGAACAAGTAAGAAAAGTATAAAGTGGTCAGGAAACTTAAGATATTGCCAAGTGGCAAAATAAGTGGAAATGTGAATGAGTAAATTGTTTAAACTTAAATTGGTGTTATAGACACCCAAATTATCCTAGAGTAAAGAACTTAGGATAAAGGAAATAAAGCTTAAGTGAAAGCTAAAGTGGCTAATAAGCAAGATAAGCAAATTGCTCGAGAGCGAGCTAAAAGTGATTAATGATCAAGACAAGCAAATTGCTCGAGAGCGAGCTAAAAGTGATTAATGATCAAGACAAGAAAATTGCTCGAGAGCGAGCTAAAAGTGATTAATGATCAAGACAAGCAAATTGCTTGAAATAAAAGAGAAAAGTAAAAGAGAAGCATTGAGGCATGAATGCTAACGGGAGGGTTGAGCATATGTCACTCCCGGGTGGATGAGTGCCAAGGTGCCTTAAACTCATCTGAACATAAAGTGTAAAGAGAATGGTTAAAGAAAGAGAATGATTAATGAAAGGTAAAAAGGATAAGATAAAATGTATTGGGCCGAGCACTACGGGAGGCGATGCTACAACCTGTTCTTGTTTGATTGGGGTTGTAGGCATTCGTCTTTTGGAACCCTCGGACCCTGTAAAAGAAAAGCCTAAATGGCCCTTGGGAGGGTTGAGCATATGTCACTCCCAAGTGAATTAAAGAATTGAAGCTAAGTTGCCAACGGGAGGGTTGAGCATATGTCACTCCCGGGGGAGGTGTGTGAGCAAGACTCAGCTTCCCAAGTAAAGGCAAAGCAAAGAGCTAAAGGCAAAAGAAAAGATAAAGATAAAACGGGCGGACCTACGGAGTGAAACGCGGCCCAAGTTGGAGCAGTTGGCAGTGCCCCTCTCCCGGGTAGAGACCCGTTCGGGACGTTTCTTCCGTAGGACGGGGTAACACTTGCGGGTGTTATCGGCAACCTTAGAAATCTTATCTTATGGTAGCAGGACTACCGGGCTGGGGCCCGTTGGATAAGAATTTCCGAGGGTTAACTTGAACTAAAGCACCAGAATGTAAAGAAAAAAAGAGAAAGATAGAGTGGCCAAGGTGGCCGGGTTAGTTGAACCCTGTATATAGCGGCATAATGGCCGAGTTGGTGCTTAGCAGCCTAGTGTGGCTAGACAGAGTAGTGCTGGGTCGATGAGTATACACAGATAGTGTAGTGATATATTATATAGCATAGCCGCATTTTGATATTGAGGATTTTAGTTTCCTAGCACTATTATTATTGCTTCCATTGGACCAAGTGGTGTAGGACACTTTTTCTCGGTGGTTGAACCCACTGGGAACTCTGTCGGAGTTCTCACACCCCTTGGGTGACCCCCCCCACAGGTTCGGGTCGGGATACAGCGGACGAGACGGTTCAGATGCAGACGGCGAGGCATACGTCAGGGGCAAGGGCCCAGCAGCATAGAGACCTAGAGGGTCTAGCAGAGGTATCCCTTTTATATATTTCTTGAGTGAACCTTGTCTGGTGAGGAATTTATGTAAAGGAATTGTAATAATTTTATTTGCAAGTTCAGAAATGTAAAGTGTAATAAATTTAAGTTATGGTTCACTCTTGTATGCTTTCATTATCGTTTAAACTGTTTGTTTATAAAATGAAAGTTCAAATTTATAGTGATTTTCAGTACTCTGATATTGAGCTTCCGCATATACTTGTTGTATGATTATGGATGTTACCGTTCCTTTCGGGTAGTGAAAGGTCATACCCGATAGGCGGGTCTGTTGGCGTGCCCGAACCGTACAAATTGGCGGACTCGGGGCGTGACAGATTAGAGTGGTATCAGAGCCTAGGAATAGTCCTAGGTGGTTAGCAAACCTTAGGGAGACTCTAGGGTTTAGGCACGAGAGAGTGTGTGGATTATTGGGCGAAAGTATTTGATTGGTTATTGTTGTTCCCAAAAAGGATGTTGGGACTGATCGAGGGCGACGAGCTTTCATTCTTCGAATATTACGTTGGCGGCCGACAACGTAATGTTGGAGATGAAAAGGAGTACCCTCTTATACTTTCGCATGATTGGGTCGACGAGCCTTTTTGTCGGTGTATAGACTGCGCGTTGCTCAAATGGCTAAATTTGGGCTGGTTGTGTCGTTGTGGTGTGCATATTAGCGATGACACCACATAGGGAGACGCACCTGTTTTGACCCGAGTCACGAGAGGGCTCGGGGTCAAACGACGTATACGAGCTGCGATAGCAGGGAACCGCATCTGTTGGAGTGGTCCAGCAGCAGGTCAGACTTCTTGCCGTCGGCGGAAATTCCCCGCCGACAGGAAGACAGGTTTCGACGCCTAAGAGTAACGTCAGCGTGACAGTTGGAGCAGATAGATGGGCTCCAGTGACTGATAGCGCAACAAGTTGAGGCTGCATAAATGACGCATAGGTATACGGCGTCGCCGCCCGTAGGGGCGACAGTAAAGAAATGGCTGTGGCCGCCGAACTTTTGTCGGCGCAGCCAACACCTTTAGCATAGGGTGTTTTACGCTTGTGTCAGCTAGGTTGCTGGCAAAGTATGGTTAGTAAGGTCCAGTAAGAGACCGACTCGCGAGGTAAATGGTGATCGCTATGTCGCGAGAGCCAAGTTGCAGTGCCCTGAGGGTTAGGGCAAGAAAGATTTACGAGCCTGGCGGCGTGAATTTGCCCCTGATGACGGTAGTAACCGTGTGGCGCGACAACTGTGGCTGTGTTGCCGCATAGTAGAGTTGGTGAGGCCCAGAGTAGGCTTCAGGATGCGGGAACCTCTCGAAAGAGCGAGAGTTTTATGGCGCCGTTCTGATGAATCGGTGTAATGGCAAGGGTTGCCACCGTAGTCTTTGCGAGTTGATCACCAGAGTTGGTGGACAGTTATTTTTGGTGCCTCAACCCAGTTGGGAGAGGTGTACAGGAGTTACGCGCGTGTTTAAGCAAGTTGCTTAACATTCTGGATTACGCAAGTTAGCGTAGGGGCGTAGGACGCCCAACTGTTTAGGTGCTCATGGAGCACAGGTACGGTTTAGCCAAAGAGAGCTGATTAGGTGGTGTATTAGCCTTTGCCCAGTGTGGCCAGAGTTGATATAGAGAGTTTGGGTCGTGGATTGACGACTTGTTAGTTGATTTTGCTCAGTGGAGCATAGTGGTCGCGTGGCGACGATTAGCGGGTTCGCTTGTGGACGATCCGTGCCTGGACCATGTTTGTGGACTGTGGGCCTGTAGCCCAGTGGGCAGGCGTAGTCAGCTGTGAGAGACAGCGGCCCGAGACCTGATGGCGGGGCATGATAGAGATTTGGTCGGGACGGTAGTCCGAGCGATGACCCGGGAACGTGGAATGCCACGTGTGAGCATTGAGGCTATTAGTACACTGAGAGTGTGATATGACCAGGCCGTAGAGCTAGTGGTGATTGAGGTACCGTAGCTCCTAGTGGGAGTGTTGGTGTAGTAATCCTAGGTGAGGATCTACCCGTATGACGATTGGGTCTGTGTGCTAGTGGGAGCCATTATACGGTGTTGGACTAGTTTTGGGCTATAGGCCCTATTGGACCGTGGTCTGGGGACCTATTAGTAGTCCGAGATGTCGGGGTAGCTGATAACCCGTGGACATAGAGCGCTAGCAGCGTGTGAGATAGTTGAGGACATGTGGATTGGCCTTTGCCCTCCACATTAGGCAGCGGAGCGACCGGAAATGCGGTAGATGTAACTAGTTGCAGATGCAACCTCGTTGTGAAAAGAATGATGGCGGAATTAAAGTGAAAATTTCGCAAGTAAAAACTGGATCATTCGTGGCAATTGAGAGAACAAGTGCTCAACTGTGTCTTTCACCTACTTGGTGAAAGTGGCCAGACACCAGGTGTAGGACCCCTGAACCCCCCCTTGTAGCTTTTCCCATGAATCCACTGTGCAAACACCTGTTGATGGTGTATCTGGCCCATGGTGCATCAAAGGGATGCCACAGATGGACCCTGTGAGCTTTGGTTGGCTGTATTGGCCTTCGGCTGCTTTTGCCGAATTTTAGGAAAGGAATTTGGCCAAATAGAGGGTGGATTTGGAATCAGTGCGGAAAAACGCTTGAAAACGACTTTTTGTTTGCTAAATTCTGAGTCCGGATGCCCAAAAACGGACTCCCGAAAGTTTTACTGGATTTTTGGTGCATGGGGGAGCCGTGGACCGGCGGGGGTGCCACGTGGCAGGCTCGGATTGGCCGGCGCACGCGGCTGGGTCCACGGAAGGTCTGGGCTGTGACCGGGGTGCACCGCGGGGCGCGTGGACCGGCGGGTGTCCACGTGGCAGCGCCTGATTGGGCGGCCCACGCGCGCTTGGTCCACGGGCGAGCGCGGGGAGGCGTGGACCGGGGGCGCGCCACGTGGCAGCACCCGGTTGGCGGGCGCATGTGCGCGCGGTCCACGCAGCGCGCGGGGCAGGTCGCGGGCAGGTGGCCGTACGCGGGGCAGGTACGGCGTCGTGGGCAGCGCCACGTGGCGCCCGCTGATTCGCGGGCGCCACCTACCGCGTTGATGCGGGCGGGGGACACGTGGCGCACTCCGCGGCAGCTTGCATGGCTGCCGCCTGTTCGGGCGACACGTGGCGGGCGCCGGGGCGGGTCGGACGAAGCCGGGATCCCGTCCGACGGAGCATTTTGGGCTGGGCCGCACTGTGCGCGCCCGAAAGTTCTGGGCCGGGCCGCACTGTGTGCGCCCGAAAACTTTCGGGCGCCCGAAAGTTGGGACCTGATGGGTATTTTCCCAAAAGATTTCTTCAGCCTATAAATAGCCAACCCGAGCCCTCTTTGCTGCCTTTTTTCTCTCTGTCTGTGCAAGATCTCCCCGAGCTTCCTCTTGGTGAAATTTTCCCCTCTTAATCCTTGATCTTCCTGCCAAGTTCTAGGATTTTTGGAGGCTCGAATCCCGAGGTTCCCCATTTTACGGCGCGGCGCGACGTTGCATTCCTGGGTTCTTCTTCGGCGCAGCGACAGTGTTTTAGCTCCCCTGGGCTACCCCGAGATCATTTTGCTGTGATTCTTGCGCCGGTAGACTCCTAAGAGGTAGGAATTCATCTTTCGTTTTGGTCGCGCTTTCTCGTTTCGAGGTTTTGGCACGGATCCCGAGGCAAACAGTGACCCCTTTTTCTGTGTGGACTTCCTTGACAGCAGCGGGGTATTTTGGCCATATCTTCGCGCACGAGCATCAGACGGAAACGAGCTTATACAACTTTTTCATCTACGGATCGCAAGGAACACGCTCGTATTTTTATTGGATTTTTGTGAGATTTATTTTGAGGTGAGATTACTGTTTTCTCAGTGAACAGTGCACAGTTTTTAGCACAGATTTTTGTATGAGTGTACCCCCTTGCCGAATTTTTATCTTGACTTACCGAACTCGGATTTGGGCGTGCAAGGTACCGTTGCGAAGCTATCGACGCGAGGATCGCAGTGGTATTTTTCGTTGAATTTTCTGGGCACTTTCTGCAGTTGATAATTTAACAGTTGTGAATCCGAGGTTGTAGATGGTTATGAGAGCAATAATTGGGAGCCTAAGTGTAATTAGTGAGCTTTGTATTGTACCAGGAATATTTCGGGTGCGCTAAAATTGTGGGAGCAAGGATTTGGAGTTTTGGTATTTTCTAGCTGTACGGACTTGGACAGTTTGCACCAGGTGGGTGGTTGTTGTACTCCTCTCCTTTGTTATGCCCACTAGGAATATCAGAGTACCCCTGTTTTGATGTTGCTAAATGCGTTAATTGGTAGACTCGCATGCTTTAGGGAGCAAATTATTGGTTATCTAATCCATGAAAAATTATTGTTAGACTGATTACTTGTTTTAATCGCTTAATTTCTGGACTGTATGCTTAGAGACAAGTGATAATAATTGAGGACTGCAAAACTGATGATTATTCTTATGGGACTGTCACCCTAGCTTATGTCACTCTAAACTGCTATTCTCGGAAACTGGACAAAAATATTGAGACAATGCATGATTAAATTGGTCACATGATTATGTCATCATTTACTGCTATACTATTTTTGGGACTTGACTTAGGAGAAACCATGCATTTACTCTTTTCTCCTCCTTGTATTGACACTTGCGGCTTAGTCGCTCAGGTTCGAGCGTGTGTTGGACAGTGTAGTCGGATATTGGGGATTTGGGACAGGTTGGGTTTATGTCAGGGTGTTGCGACGACCACGGATCTTGGGTGGTCGACCGGCTTATACTATTGCATCGGATTGGGTGTTTGGGGATCGGGCTTTCTTTAGTGGAGGGTTTTTCCCACTTCATTGAGTCTCGATCCAGTCCTGCTATATCAGGTTACTTGTGGTTACTTACTTTCCTCGTGTGGGTCGCTCCCCACGAGTGCGACTCCGGAGTGCGCGGCAGACAGACTTGAGTCCTGGGGACTCCTTGTGCTTCGGTGTTATGCGTAGGCTGGCATACCCGTCGCGGCAGAGCAGGCAGTGCCAGTGTCCACTGGCGGTCAGATTGGGTTCTTTGGACAGACTTCTTTATACTGATGCATTCCTTTTCCCATCCGTGTTGAGTTATCGTGTAGAGACATATTAGGGATAGCATTTTATCAGTTGCTCTCTCTATCTACACCCCCTTTCTTTTCCTTTCCCTTTTGCCTCTGATCACCTGGTGGGCATATCTGAGCTGAGGCTTTACCCACTAGGGGAGGCTACTGTTTATTGTAGTACTTACCCCCATTGTTTTTCTTGTTCTTTTTCTTTCCCCTTGTTTTGCAGAGCCCTCAGTGGGAGTTGCTGGGCCGTCAGCAACTGATCGGGGCAAGCGCATCGCGGACTAGATAGAGAGCCTCCCGAGGGTTGTAGCTGGAGCTTTTGGGTACCTGGTCTTCTCAGACAGCTTTTGTTTATTTCTTTTTGGGTCTGGCTTTTGCCAGCTGTTTGTATTTAGTGGTGAGCTGGGAGAGACATCTGTATTTTTTATTCCACTGTTGTACTCTTTTACTTCCAGCTTCTGTCTGAGATACAGTAGTTTTAGTTTAGCTCTGATTATTATGCTCTTTTATTATTATTTCTTATCTGAGCAGGTTACCGACGCTTCGTGTATGTGGGAAATACCGCATGCACGGCGGATCTGTAGACGGCCCCGGGTTCTGGTTTACACCCGAGGCGTGACAGATTAAGTTGGTATCAGAGCTTAGGGATAGGTCAGTTGGGACTTAGGAAACCCTAGGCTTTTGGACAGACCCTAGGATGATAGGGCGTGAGTGGCGTAACATTTTGTGAAAGTCGGTGATTTTGTAGTTGACTCTTCCTGTGAGTGAAGAGAGATCGACATAGCCTATCTCTGTTGGACCATTATGTTGGCTGCAGACAACATAAGGTGACAGAAATAGGAGGATGTCTTTTGACTTTCACCAGATTGGGTCGTGTGGGGTTTTGTTGCTGATGATTGGTTTCTTGTGGTAGGATGCCTCCTCGACGTCGGATTCCCACTCGGGGTGTACCTTCACCCCCTGTTGAGCCAGAGCAGCCTACCCCCCCCGAGCTTACTGAGTTGCGGGCCTTGGTGGCCCAGTTGGCGGAGGGTCAGCGCCGCCAGGAGCAGAGGATTGAGCAGCTGCTTGCTCAGAGGGAGGCACCACCCCCAGCTGTTCCTGAGGCCCCTGTGCCTCTTGTTGTACCTTTTGTGCCGACGGCACCATCTTCTAGTAGCGGGGCTCCTGGAGCTATTCAGCCTTTGACTGCGGAGGAGGAGCGGGATTTTGCTGACAAACTCGCTGCGTTTGTTAAGCGGGGACCACCTAGATTCTCGGGGCGGGATGCTCAGCCCCGGGCTGTTGGGAGATGGCTTTCTGCGATGGAGAAGCTTTTTCGGGACTTCTTCATCGACCCGAGGTATCGAGTGCACATGGCGGTGCACTGTTTGGATGGAGATGCTGATTTTTGGTGGCAGCGAGTTGAGCCACTGGAGTTCCGGATCACTCGGCAGTTGCCTTGGGAGGAGTTCAAACGGATGGTATTGGACACCTATTTTTCTACCAGTGTGAAGAAGAAGTTGGAGGACGACTTGAAGAATCTGCAGCAGGGCGATCGACCGGCCCATGTCTATTTCCAGGAGTTCATGGAGTTGTTGAACTGTGTGCCCTTCGTCGCTCGTGACGGTCCACACCAGGTTGAGTTGTTCGAGGGAGGCCTCCGTCCAGAGATTTTCACGCTTGTGCATGCACAGAGATTTCTGACCCTAGAGGCAGCCGCAGAGCACGCACAGTGGGTGGAGAGAGGCGATCAGCAGGTGGCCAGACGGAGGGCCGCGGTCGCGCAGGGTTCCGACAGGAAGCGACCAGCCCCAGAGGACGGGGGACAGGCCAGCTCATGGAGACCGCCACGGCCGCCGCAGTCCCAGTCTTACGGCCGTGGGCGATCTGATAGGAGAGGTCCTGGTGGACCCCAGAGACCGCAGCAGCATCAGCAGCAGCACCAGCAGCAGAGATCGCAGCAGAGGCAGCAGAGATCTCAGCAGCAGCAGCCGAGACAGCCCCGATCTTCTGACCGATGTATCTTCCGCGGCGGTCAGCATGCCGCTATCACTTGTGATCAGAGATGGGGTCGATGCTTCCGTTGTGGACAGCCGGGGCATGTGCGAGCTACTTGCCCCCTTGCTACTTCTTCGGCACCTTCTTTGGCGTCGGCTCCATATCCCCCTCAGCAGCAGCAGCCATCAGCTCAGCGGCCTTATGCTCCAGCGAGCAGGCCGTCCACCTCCCATCTTTCAGATTCTCGACCTCCAGCACCGAGCGGGCGGGTGTATGCCGCCCAATTAGCAGATTCCGCAGCGGCAGACCAGGTGGTGGCAGGTATTACTCTACTTTTTGGTATTCGGGCTCGCTCTTTATTCGACACTGGAGCATCTCATTCTTTCATTAGTCGAGCATTTGCATCCCTGCATGGTCTAGAGGTAGAGTCTTTGTCATGTGCATTAGAGGTGCGGGTTCCTGATCACGTTTTGCATGTCGAGGAGCGTTGTTTGGCATGCCCGGTGCAGTTGGGGCCTTGGATTTTGCCTGCAGACTTACTTGTCTTGCAGCAGCTCCATGATTTTGACTTGGTGTTGGGGATGGATTGGCTATCTCGGTACTCCGCCACTATCGACTGCAGAGAGAGGACGGTGACTCTTCGCGAGCCAGGACAGGAGGAGTTCATCTTCAGAGGCTGCCAGAGCACGCTGTTCGCAGCGACCATTTCCTCGGCGAGAGCTAGGAGGATGATGAGTAGAGGTTGCACTGCCTTTTTGGCCACCGTGGTGGAGGTGCCTACGGCGGCACTGGGACTCGAGGATATCCCTATCGTCCGAGAGTTCCCAGATGTGTTTCCACCTGAGTTGACGACGATGCCGCCGGAGAGGGAGATTGAGTTTGTGATTGATGTAGTCCCTGGGACTGCACCAATCTCAAAGGCACCCTATAGGATGGCGCCAGCTGAGTTGAGGGAGTTGAAAGCCCAGCTTCAGGATCTTTTGGATAGGGGCTTCATTAGACCCAGTGTTTCTCCGTGGGGAGCGCCTGTGTTGTTTGTTAAGAAGAAGGATGGATCACTGCGGTTGTGCGTGGATTATAGGGAATTGAACAAAGTGACCATCCGGAACAAGTATCCCCTCCCCCGGATAGATGATTTGTTTGATCAGTTACAGGGAGCATCTGTGTTCTCGAAGATTGATCTGCAGTCCGGTTACCACCAGCTTAGGGTGAGGGCCGAGGACATCTCCAAGACGGCTTTTAGATCGCGGTACGGGCATTATGAGTTTACTGTGATGCCTTTTGGGTTGACTAATGCCCTGCCGCATTCATGGACTTGATGAACAGGATTTTTCAGCCGTTTTTGGATCGGTTTGTGGTGGTGTTCATCGATGATATTCTGATCTACTCCCGGAGTGATCTGGAGCACGAGGAGCACTTGAGGACCGTGCTACAGCTTCTGCGAGAGAAAAAGTTGTATGCTAAGTTCAAAAAGTGCGAGTTTTGGCTCCGGGAGGTTGCCTTTCTGGGTCATGTGGTTTCAGCTGCTGGAGTGGCGGTGGATCCGGCCAAGGTGGATGCTATTAGAGATTGGCCGAGGCCGACGACTATCACCGAGGTGCGGAGCTTTCTTGGATTGGCGGGCTACTATCGGCGCTTTGTGGAAGGCTTTGCGAAGCTTTCCTCTCCCCTCACTCGTCTGACCAGAAAAGGGGTTAAGTTTGTTTGGAGCGAGATTTGCCAAAGCTGTTTTGAGGAGCTGAAGCAGAGGTTGATGACCGCTCCAATCCTTGCCCTACCAGTTATGGGGGAAGGATTTGTGATCTAAGTGATGCCTCACATGGTGGTCTGGGGTGTGTGTTGATGCAGCATGGTAGGGTAATTGCCTATGCTTCGCGGCAATTGAAGGGCTATGAGAAAAATTACCCTACTCATGATCTTGAGCTGGCAGCGGTGGTGTTTGCTCTGAAGCTGTGGCGGCATTATTTGTATGGAGAGCATTGCGAGATTTATACTGATCACAAGAGCTTGAAGTATCTGTTCACCCAAAAGGAGCTAAATTTGAGGCAACGCCGGTGGTTGGAGTTGTTAAAGGATTACGATCTGAGTATCCTTTACCATCCCGGCAAGGCCAATGTCGTGGCAGATGCTTTGAGTAGGAGGACGAGTCTGAGCTTATTGATCTCGCAGCAGGCGTCGTTGGTCGAGCAGAGGAGGCGGTTACAGTTGGAGGTAGTATCCCCTGGGGTCTCTGCTAGACTCATGTCTATGGTCTTGCAGCCCACTCTGTTGGAGAGGATCAGGGACACTCAGAGTGAGGACCCCCACTTGATGAGGATCAGGACGCAGCTCAGGCGGATCAGACAGGGATTTTTCTGTGGATAGCTCGGGAGTACTGCGGTACAGGGACCGAGTGTGTGTGCCTATGGATCAGGAGATTAGAGATCAGATTTTGAGAGAGGCCCATTTTACACCTTATACAATCCATCCTGGAGGTACTAAGATGTATAAGGACCTCAAGGCACAGTTTTGGTGGCCCGGGATGAAGCGGGACATTGGGAGATTCGTAGCTCATTGTTTAACTTGCCAGCAAGTGAAAGCAGAGCATCGCGTTCCTGCTGGTAAGTTGCAGAGTCTTCCAATTCCCGAGTGGAAATGGGACCACGTCACTATGGATTTCGTCACTGGATTGCCGAGGGCGCAGAGTGGGGCTGATGCGATCTGGGTTATTGTGGACAGACTCACCAAGTCGGCGCACTTCTTACCGGTTCAGATGACTTGGTCACTGGAGCGTTTGGCACAATTATATCTGGATGAGATAGTGAGGCTTCACGGCATACCTGCTTCGATTGTGTCAGATCGAGACCCGAGATTCGTATCACGCTTTTGGGGGAGTTTGCATTCTGCATTGGGGACTCAGCTCAGGTTTAGCACCGCTTTCCACCCACAGACCGATGGACAGTCAGAACGCACCATACAGACCCTCGAGGATATGTTGAGAGCGTGCGTTATGGATTTGGAGGAGGGTGGTACCGGCACTTGTCGTTGGTTGAGTTCGCGTACAACAACAGCTATCAGGCGAGCATCCAGATGGCTCCGTTTGAAGCGTTGTATGGACGCAAGTGTCGGTCTCCCTTATATTGGAGTGACGTGGGTGAGAGAAGGACTTTGGGACCGGATTTACTTCTGGAGGCAGAGGAAAAAGTCAGGATTATTCACCGGCATCTTGAAACAGCCCAGAGTCGTCAGAAGAGCTACGCCGATACTCGACGGCGAGACCTGGAGTTTCAGGTTGGTGATCATGTCTTCTTGAAGGTCTCGCCCTCGAAAGGGGTCGGAGATTTGGAGTACGGGGAAAGCTCAGTCCCCGCTTTATTGGACCCTTTGAGGTACTTGACAGAGTTGGTCCTGTGGCATACAGAGTTGCCTTAACCCCCGCGCCTGGCCGGAGTTCATGATGTCCTTCCATGTCTCAGCTCTGAGGAGGTATGTTTTTGACCCGTCACACGTGATTGACTTCACTTCGTTGGAGATCGGCGAGGACTTGGTCTACGAGGAGCGCCCGTTGCGAATTCTTGCTCGTGAGGTGAGGGAATTGCGCAATCGGGCCATTCCGTATGTGAAGATCCTGTGGAGCAATCACGAGGAGCGAGAGGCTACTTGGGAGCTGGAGACAGTGATGAGGGATGCCTACCCTTTCTTATTCGAGACTTCTGGTTGAGGTACGTCTGTTCTGTTTTCTTTTGTTTCGGGGACGAAACTTTTTTTTTAGTGGGGGAGGATGTAGACCCTGAACCCCCGCTTGCAGCTTTTCCCATGAATCCACTGTGCAACACCTGTTGATGGTGTATCTGGCCCATGGTGCATCAAAGGGATGCCACAGATGGACCCTGTGAGCTTTGGTTGGCTGTATGGCCTTCGGCTGCTTTTGCCGATTTTAGGAAGGATTTGGCCAAATAGAGGGTGGATTTGGATTCAGTGCGGAAAACGCTTGAAAACGACTTTTTGTTTGCTAAATCTGAGTCCGGATGCCAAAAACGGACTCCCGAAAGTTTTTACTGGATTTTTGGTGCATGGGGAGTCGTGGACCGGCGGGGGGGTGCCACGTGGCAGGCTCGGATTGGCCGGCGCACGCGGCTGGGTCCACGGAAGGTCTGGGCGTGACCGGGTGCACCGCGGGGCGCGTGGACCGGCGGGTGGGTCCACGTGGCAGCGCCTGTATTGGGCGGCCCACGCGCGCTTGGTCCACGGGCGAGCGCGGGGAGGCGTGGACCGGGGGCGCGCCACGCGTGGCAGCACCCGGTTGGCGGGCGCATGTGCGCGCGTCCACGCAGCGCGCGGGGCAGGTCGCTGGCAGGTGGCCGTACGCGGGCAGGTACGGCGTCGTGGGCAGGGCCACGTGGCGCCCACTGATTCGCGGGCGCCACTACCACTTTTACGCGGGCGGGGGGACACGTGGGCGCACTCCACGGCAGCTTGCATGGCTGCCGCCTGTTCGGGCGACACGTGGCGGGCGCCGGGGCGGGTCCGGACGAAGCCGGATCCCGTCCGACGGAGCATTTAGGGCTGGGTCGCACTGGCGCGCCCGAAAGTTCTGGCCCGGGCCGCACTGGTCGCCCGAAAACTTTCGGGCGCCCAAAGTTGGGACCTGATGGTATTTTCCCAAAAGATTTCTTCAGCCTATAATAGCCAGCCCGAGCCCTCTTTGCTGCCTTTTTTCTCTCTGTCCGTGCAAGATCTCCCCGAGCTTCCTCTTGGTGAAATTTCCCCTCTTAATCCTTGATCTTCCTGCCAAGTTCTAGGATTTTTGGAGGCTCGAATCCCGAGGTTCCCCATTTTACGGCGCGGCGGGACGTTGCATTCCTGGGGTCTTCT
>JAQNDB010001725.1:0-45388 GCA_029204045.2 Tillandsia leiboldiana | reverse complement strand
AAAAACTCCAACTCCAACTCACTTTTTGCCTTCGGGCTCTCCGCCGCTGCCCGGAACCTCCCGAACTCCGCTGTAAATCGAAAATACACGCGCTCACAGCTTTTTCTCTCCAAAAAGCTCATCCGTTGAGGCGGGGTGCTCAAATCAATTACCGGCTCCAAAATTGCCAGTTCCAACTCACTTTTTGCCTCCGGGTCCTCCGCGTCAGTCCGGAACCTCCCGAACCTCGCTGTAAATCGAAAGTACACGTGTCCACAGCTTTTTCTCTTCAAAAAGCTCGTCCGTTGAGTCGGGGTGCTCAAATCAATTACCGGCTCCAAAATTGCCAGTTCCGACTCACTTTTTGCCTCCGGGTCCTCCGCGTCAGTCCGGAACCTCCCGAACCTCGCTGTAATCTGAAAGTACACCTGTTCCAAGTGTTCCTGAATTTCCGGCGCTCCACGGTGAAGTCGGAAATTTCCAATCTCATCCTCAATCGGCCTACAAAGCCCGGAAAAATCCCGAATCGAGCTGGAGCTTCCGCGTTGATCCGAATCAACTCGGCATCAACAGTAACCTCAGATACAACATGCTCAAGGCAACTCTCTGCTCCAAGTCATCTGTGTGGTCGGCGCGCTATCCAATGCCCCGGTACTTTACACTCTCCCCTCCTTTAAAAGGTTTCGTCCTCGAAACCAAAACACACACCCTACCCCAAGAAACTTACATCGGGAATAACATCAACTCCAACTCTCTCTCAAAAGAAAAGCAGCCGAAAATAGCGAAAAGTCCAAAATTTCCAATGGACCGATGCCTTCGCCCCGATCAAAACAAGAACAGGTTCCAGCATCGCCTCCATCTCTGGAGTAGTCCTTCAAAATTTTTCGCTCCGCCCGCTATTTTCGGTGATAAAACGGGAAAACAAGGAGAGAGAGAGGTTGAAGTTGTCCATGCTGTGGCCGCAACCCAAAACCACAGTCCACCAACTCAACCAAGTAGGGGTGCAAAACTCTGATCTCAACCACAAGGAAAGGAAGTCATACCAAGTACCAAGCGATCCGCTAACCTGGCGCCCACCAATCGGCAACCCAAACTAATCCTCTCGGCTCCCAGGTGGTCGCTCTAACTCAACAAACAGGCATCGCCGAACCTTCACTGGGTAAACTCAACCGTAAATTCCATAACTTCACAAGTAAGAATTTCTTCGGTTGCTTCAGGTAGCTCAAATCCTTGTTCGACTCCAACGAAGAAAAGCCGATAAAGTGCGAGGGTTCAATTACACTTCTTCCTATCAGACGAAAATCACGGTCCAAACTCCCCGCGTAAACTTAAGTCTATAAACATAAACCTCTGCGGCTGGTGGCTTCCAAAAGATCGAAGTCTCCAAAAGGCAAAAAAATCCTCCGTTGCTCCTTAGCAACCAAAACTATCTAGTTCCGCAGGTACATCTCTCGATTAGGCGACCAACATCTCCCCTCTTAGGAGTTGCTGCACCAACCTCCAGTGATCTTGAAGTTCTAAGCCATTTCGGAAACAAAACCAAATGTCCACGACGGGTCCGGCTGCTAACCCGCTCAAACACCGCTGGAGAACTCGATTCTTCATATACTAACAATCGCAGGCCTCAGTCAATCCACTTGACCGCAAGGCAAGCTCAAAAAGCCCCTACCGGGTTCTGAACACTAACCGGGCACAGCCCCCGGCTGCAAGGTTCCATAACCATGTCGACCACTAACTCGGTCTCCAATCCACTATCTCGGCACCTCAACCGCCGAGAACCTCCAGGTCTCTGTCTCCTCTGAGACACATGATCCTGGGGCTGGCACCATGGCAACCTCGATCCACTCCACTATCCCGAAATCAGGCAACACTGGAAGACTCTCTCTCTGGAGCTGGTCCCTCGATCTCCGTCCCTCCTGGACGTGATCAGTGATCCTCGGTCAATCCATCGCACATGCCCAATCGCTGCATCTACGGTCGGCACTCGCCGAGAATACACAATGAGATAGATATCCAGGTGCACCCTCTCAACAATCCACCTCAAAACCTCATCCTGGATGACAAGGGGCCCACTGCTCAATCATCGCGGAAACTCACTCTCGGTGGTCCAACAGGACGAACCCGACGCCACCAACTCTCGGCGTCCCTAATCAAAGGCGCAAGATCAAGCGCCCAGATGCTTCCCCTGGATGAACAAATCCTTGAACAGCTTTTCCATAGCAGCGATCCAGTTCTCGGCCTCCCAAGGCCCCCAACTTAAATCCAAAAATCTGCAGGGGATGGGACTGGATGAAGTAGAATAACCGGTTGGCAACCTCTCGCTGCTCCTGCACCATCAGTGGTGCGACCAGGGTCGAAATCGACAATGTCGCGGCTGGAGTACTACTGGCGATACCCCGGGAGATGCTCTCAGCTCAAACATGCGCAACACACGCTCCATGTTCTTCTCCTGGCGCCGCAACGCTTCCGACATCTGGGCCCCCTGAGCCCGCAGATCCTGTACCTCACCCTGCCTAGCCTGCTCGGCAGCCCGCCGTCCGGGCTCCTCAACTGAGGTCAAACGCCCGCTCGTCGCTGCACGACGTCTTGGCGGCATCGCAAGTAACTGAAACAAAACAAACATCAGGACACAACAACCATACGACCCAATCCAGCGAGAGTCTAAAATTTGTTATCCTTCCTAAAGTATTATGTTGTCTGCAGCCAACATAATCACTTTGAGAGAATAACATATCAAATCACTCGTCCCAACCCGAGGGAGAGGTAAAAACTCAATCTGGACTCTCGCTAAAAGTCACGACTCTCGCCAAAAGTCACGACTCTCTCGTAGTCATCCTAATGTCCAACCACAAGCCTAGGGTTTCTAAGTCCTCAATGACCTATATCCTAGGCTCTGATACCACTCTAATCTGTCACGCCCCGGGGTCGAAACTGCGACCCGGGCGCTAACAGATCCGCCATCTGTACGGAAACTGCCGTACAGACGCAGCGTCTAGCCTGCAAAAGACAAAACTACAGCTACACAGATATCAGAGCGGATAAAAAAGCTGTACTATAAAATTTTTCTCAACTACAAAGCTGCCACAACACATAGCCTATCTCCCAAAATCAGATGATACAAAAAGAAGTGCACCTATACAACATCTACAAATCCAAATGGGAGATAGCTAAACAGGAAACATAACCAACTCCCACAATCCGGGATGGTACATCTACCTCTCTCTAAAGTAACAATGCTGGTAGGGAACTATCACGCGACTCCCTGTCCTCGGTCCGTCCAGTCAAGCACAGCAGGAACGGAAGAAAGCCTCAGCAACCTGTCACCGACAGAGGGTGTGAGAACTACATCCTACAGTAGTTCTCAGTGGGTACCGTCTCCAAGAACCACGGTCTGCCCACTAAGTCTACCAGAGGCATAAGATAGAGAAAAGACTGATAATAAGATAAATAAGCTGGAAAAGAATCTACAGCTATCATGCCTCTATCTACTATGCTCAATAAGAAGAGACTATGGATGATGGAATGCAGTCACTCACTGCTGACAATATGTCACAAGTACTAAGCCCAAGACGCTCTACTATGACACAAGCTACGCCATCACTCTCTCAGTGTATCTCGAATCTCAGCGACTGCCCACCCGGGTCCAGTCGAATCAAGCCTGCGCCCCCTGGTGTATCACCTAGGGTGTCCCAACGGACAAACTCGATATCTCACACAGTGACCCCATGGTAGCACGGCCAGGGGTATCAAGCGACCTCTAGTACATGAACTAGGCGCATCATCGAAGCCTCGTCAGGCTCGGTATCATCATCGCAGCCTCATCAGACTCGGAATCATCAACGCACCCGGGGCGTGGTTCGAGGGGTGCGACCCCACCGAACTCAAGTATCTCATCAGTATCACTGTCTCACAAGTGGCTCCTGCAGGCTGTGGTCCTCGATCAAACAGATCGGTATCTCGATGCTCAAAGCACAAACTCAGTCGGAGAACCCTCCACGACTCAATCTCACAACACTGACCCACTCAAAGAAAGTACTACACAGCTGGGACCACCGACTCTCCCACGGCTCCCACAACACAACTCCACTGAACTCAACACTCAACTCACGGCCGGAGCTACTCCACGGCCAGATCTACGAAGGGTCCGAAACCCAGGGAGACTAACATCTACGTCCCCAAGAGAGAAAGCAGCCCTTAGAACCCAGATCACTCGAATCCGCTCGGGTGGATAAGTTTTTAAGAAACCATGTCATTTATTTCAGAAAATCATTCGATCTGAGAGAAAGCCATCTTTATAATGATTTTTAGTCTTTTTTAGGAAAACCCTTTGAAATCAAGTTTTATGCCCAAGCCTCGAAGAGCTGATGCCTTCGTCCCTACGGACGAGAACAGACTCAGACAACCTTGCGAGGCTTGGAAGAAACATTGGCTGACTAAAATCATGTATTTATCCAAAAAGGTTCTGGGTTCAAGGTCCTGCTAACACACGTGCACCACGATCCCAACCTGGTGGTGACGAGAAGAACAGGGGAAAGGAAAACCCCCGGGACCACCGTTTATCTGAAACGGCTCCCCAAAATGCTAACACTGGCCTAACCCAGCCACCAGACCCCACTCGGCCCCCCGGGCCCGAGTGCAACACCCATCCCACAACACTCTGACCACTCAGCCCACTACCCGGGCGAGGAAACTCTAAGTCCCGAAGGATATGATAAGTGCGGGATGTCTAAAGCATAAAGAAACCTAGCCCAAATTAAGGTTCACAAATGGTCTGGTCAAAATCATGCACATATGACGGGGGTGCTAGTTAAGTTCCAAGAAAACACTTAAACTAGCATGCAATCCTAACACATTAGAATTAGAAGGAAGTCCGTAGACTTGGAGAGAAAACCAACCCACCTCAGAAAGCCACCCAATTGCTCGTCGACACTTGCAATTGGGCTCAGCGGGCCTACCTGGCCTCCAAGGGGTCTGCACGCAACACGAAGCCCGATGCCAGAATCCGCACGCAAATCGGGGCACGCCGTGTCCAACCACGAGACCGCTCACTCAGCGGACGCCCCGAAACCAACCCGCGGCTCCACGCGGCGAAGAAACACACAACCAGCCTCGACGGAAGCTAAAAACAGCGCCGCGAGCTGCCAGAAGCGAAGAAATCGCAAAATCAATCCACACAGTCAAAACCGAGCCTCCGACGGCGAAAAACAGCTTCCGTCGGCGAAAACAGTCTCCGTCAGCGAAAACCAGCGCCCGACGGCGAAAAACAGCACGCGGCGGCGAAAAACAGCTCCGTCGGCGAAAAACAGCGCCCGACGGCGAAAAACAGCACGCGGCGGCGAAAAACAGCTCCGTCGGCGAAAAACAGCGCCCGACGGCGAAAAACAGGCAAAAACTGCTAGCGAGACAATTCGCGAAAATCCTGCGAAACTGCTCGCGAAAACCGCTCAAAATCTGCTCACAAACTGCTTGCAAAAACTGCTCAAAACCGGCTTGCGAAAACAGCTTGCGAAAAGCTGCTCCGTCTGCGAAAAACTGTGCCCGACGGCGAAAACAGCTCACAAATCAGCTTGCGAAAATCCTGCGAAAACCGCTCGCAAAACAGCGGAAAACAGCGAAACCTGCGCGCGAAACCGCTTGCGAAAACTGCCGGCGAAAACTGCGAAAAATGGCTCCGTCGGCGGAAAAACTGCGCCCGACGGTGAAAAACAGCGCGCGGCGGCGAAAAAACAGCGGCCGACGGCGACCAACGGGCTCCGACGGCGAAAAAACGGCGCCGGCACGCAACCCGAGGTGTCGCCCGCCGTCCGGGAGCACGCCGAGCGTCGACAACCCCTGCCGCGCGACGAGGGAGGCCCACCGCGTGGCGCCAAGCCAAACCGCGCGGCGCAGGGCCCTGCCGCGCGCGCCCGCGCGCGGCCAGGCAGTGCCGCGCGCACCTGCGCGCGGCCCTGCCGCGCGCGCCCGCGCGCGGCCAGGCAGCGCCGCGCGCACCTGCGCGCGGCCCTGCCGCGCGCGCCCGCGCGCGGCCCGGCAGCGCCGCGTGCAGCCCTTTGCTGCACGCGGCGCCGCGCCCAGCGGCACCTCGCCGCAGGGTGCTGCCAACAGCAGCACCCTGGCGCCGCGCGTGCGCCGTTGCGCGCGCGCGCGGCCGCCGGCGACGGCAAAAATCTGAAAAAGGCCCCGAAAAATCCGATAAATCCGAAAATCCCAAAAATCTAAGAATCCAATTTTTTCTTGCTTTAAAAACACCAATTAAAATCCTCAAAGCTCCAAAACACCGAAAAACCCCCAAAAACAGAAACTACTTACCTCGTTGTCGCACGCCGCACGCCCACGAGCATCCACTCGGCTTCCGACGGCGAGTCCAAAAATCCGAGAAAGCCTCCAAAGCCCTTCCTCTTCCTTTTCTTTTTCCTTTTCCTCTCTTTTCTTTTCCTTTCTTTCTTTCTTCCTTTCTTTCTTTCCTTTTTCCTGCTGCAGAGGGTGGGTGGCTGGTGCTTTTATAAAGCAAAAGCTTTATTAAATAAATCCATTAATTAATTAACTCCAAAAACTCCAACTCCAACTCACTTTTTGCCTTCGGGCTCTCCGCCGCTGCCCGGAACCTCCCGAACTCCGGTGTAAATCGAAAATACACGCGCTCATAGCTTTTTCTCTCCAAAAAGCTAATCCGTTGAGGCGGGGTGCTCAAATCAATTACCGGCTCCAAAATTGCCAGTTCCAACTCACTTTTTGCCTCCGGGTCCTCCGCGTCAGTCCGGAACCTCCCGAACCTCGCTGTAAATCGAAAGTACACGTGTCCACAGCTTTTTCTCTTCAAAAAGCTCGTCCGTTGAGTCGGGGTGCTCAAATCAATTACCGGCTCCAAAATTGCCAGTTCCGACTCACTTTTTGCCTCCGGGTCCTCCGCGTCAGTCCGGAACCTCCCGAACCTCGCTGTAATCTGAAAGTACACCTGTTCCAAGTGTTCCTGAATTTTCGGCGCTCCACGGTGAAGTCGGAAATTTCCAATCTCATCCTCAATCGGCCTACAAAGCCCGGAAAAATCCCGAATCGAGCTGGAGCTTCCGCGTTGATCCGAATCAACTCGGCATCAACAGTAACCTCAGATACAACATGCTCAAGGCAACTCTCTGCTCCAAGTCATCTGTGTGGTCGGCGCGCTATCCAATGCCCCGGTACTTTACATGTAGTCCTCGATCAAACAGATCGGTATCTCGATGCTCAAAGCACAACTCAGTCGGAGAACCCTCCACGACTCAATCTCACAACACAGACTCACTCAACGAAGGTACAACACAGCTGGGACCACCGTCTCTCCCAATGGCTCCCACAACAACACCTCACGGCCGGAACTACTCCACGGCCAGATCTGCGAAAGGTCCGAAACCCCGGGAGACTAACACCTACGTCCCCAAGAAAGAAGCAGCCCTTAGAACCCAGATCACCCGAATCCGCTCGGGTGGATAAGTTTATAAGAAACTATGTCATATATTTCAGAAAACCATTCGATCTGAGAGAAATCCATGTTTATAATGATTTTTAGTCTCTTTTAGGAAAACCCTTTTGAAATCGAGTTTTATGCCCAAACCTCGAAGGGCTAATGCCCTCGCCCTACCACACAAGAACCGACTCAGGCAACCTTGCGAGGCTTGGAAGAAACATTGGCTGACTAAAATCATGTATTTATCCAAAAAGGTTCTGGGTTCAAGGTCCTGCTAACACACGTGCACCACGATCACATCCTGGTGGTGACGAGAAGAACAGCGGAAAGGAAAACCCCCGGGACCACCGTTTATCTGAAATGGTTCCCCAAAACACTAACACTGGCCTAACCCAGCCACCAGACCCCACTCGGCCCCCCCCGGGCCCGAGTGCAACACCCGTCCCACAACACTCTGACCACTCAGCCCACTACCCGGGCGAGGAAACTCTAAGTCCCGAAGGATATGAAAAGTGCGGGGTGTCTAAAGCATAAAGGAACCTAGCCCAAATTAAGGTTCACAAATGGTTGGTCAAAATCATGCACATATGACGGGGGTGCTAGTTAAGTTCCAAGAAAACACTTAAGCTAGCATGCAATCCTATCACATTAGAATTAGAAGGAAGTCCGTAGACTTGGAGAGAAAACCAACCCACCTCAGAAAGCCACCAATTGCTCGTCGACACTTGCAATTGGCTCAGCGGGCTTACCTGGCTTCCAAGGGGTCCGCACGCAACACGAAGCCCGATGCCAGAATCCGCACGCGAAACGGAGCACGCGGCGACCAACCACACGACCGCGCGCTCCGCGGAAGCTAAAACCGCACCGCAAGCTGCCAGAAGCGAAGAAATCGCAAAATCAATCAAAAAGGTCAAAACCGAGCATCCGACGGCGAAAAAACAGCCTCCGTCGGCGAAAACAGCCTCCGTCAGCGAAAAATCAACGCCCGACGGCGAAAAACAGCCCGTCGGCGAAAACCAGCGCCCGACGGCGAAAACAGCCCCGTCGGCGCAAAAACTGCTCAAAAACAGCTTGCGAAAAACCAGCGAAAACTGTGCAAACCGCTCGCGAAATCTGCTCGAAAAACGCGCTAAACCGCTCGCAAACTGCTCGCGAAAAACGGCGAAAACCTGCGCGAAAACCTGCGCGAAACTGCGCGAAATCTGCGAGCGAAAACAGCGAAAACCGCTTGCGAAACTGCTCGCAACCTGCTCACGAAAAGCGGCGAAAACCTGCGCGAAACTGCGCGAAATCTGCGAGCGAAAACAGCGAAAACTGCTCGAAAAACTGCACAAAACTGCAAGCGAAATCAGCCGGCGAAAACCCGCGAAAAACAGCGGCCGACGGTGGGAAACAACGGCTGAAGGCGAAAAACGGTGCCGGCACGCAAACCGAGGCACCACCGCTGTCCTGGCGCCGCGCGTGCGCCGTTGCGCGCGCGCGCGGCAGCCGGCGACGGCAAAATTCAAGAATTTCCGAAAAATCCCAAAAAATCCTATTTTAGCATTTTAAAACCCAATTAAAATCCTCAAAGCTCAAAACTCCAAAAAATCCAAATCCAAAATGCACAAACCTCCAAAAATCCCAAAAATTAGAATTTTACATACCTTGACGACGCTCGCCGCACGCCCACGAGCTCCTCGCGGCCTCCAACGGCGAGTCGAAAAATCCAAGAATGCCTCGAACCCCTTTTTCTTCTTTTTCTTCTTCTTCCCTTTTCCTCTCTTTTCCTTTCCTTTCTTTCTCTTTTCCTTTCTTTCTCTTTTCCTGCTGCAAAGGGTGGAGGTGGAGCCTTTTATAAAGCAAAAAGCTTTATTATTAATTAACTTAATTAATTAATTCCAAAAACTCCAACTCCAACTCACTTTTTGCCTTCGGGCTCTCCGCCGCTGCCCGGAACCTCCCGAACTCCGCTGTAAATCGAAAATACACGCGCTCACAGCTTTTTCTCTTCAAAAAGCTCATCCGTTGAGGCGGGGTGCTCAAATCAATTACCGGCTCCAAAATTGCCAGTTCCAACTCACTTTTTGCCTCCGGGTCCTCCGCGTCAGTCTGGAACCTCCCGAACCTCGCTGTAAATCAAAAGTACACGTGTCCACAGCTTTTTCTCCTCAAAAAGCTTATCCGTTGAGTCGGGGTGCTCAAATCAATTAACGGCTCCAAAATTGCCAGTTCACTTTTTGCCTCCGGGTCCTCCGCGTCAGTCCGGAACCTCCCGAACCTCGCTGTAAATCAAAAGTACACGTGTCCACAGCTTTTTCTCCTCAAAAAGCATTTCCGTTGAGTCGGGGTGCTCAAATCAATTACCGGCTCCAAAATTGCCAGTTCCGACTCACTTTTTGCCTCCGGGTCCTCCGCGTCAGTCCGGAACCTCCCGAACCTCGCTGTAAATCAAAAGTACACGTGTTCCAAGTGTTCCTGAATTTCCAGCACTCCACGGTGAAGTTTGAAATTCCCAATCTCATCCTCAATCGGCCTACAAGGCCCGGAAAAACCCCGAATCGAGCTGGAGCTTCCGCGTTGATCCGAATCAACCCGGCATCAACTGTAAACTCAGATACAACATGCTCAAGGCAACTCTCTGCTCCAAGTCATCTGTGTGGTCGGCGCGCTATCCAAAGCCCCGGTACTTTACATTCTCCCCTCCTTCAAAAGGTTTCGTCCTCGAAACCAAAACACACACCCTACCCCAAGAAACCCACATCAAGAAAAACATCAACTCCAACTCTCTCTCAATTGAAAAGCAGCCGAAAATAGCGAAAAGTCCAAAATTTCCCAAGGACCGATGCCTTCACCCCGATCAAACAAGAACAGGTTCCAGCATCGCCTCCATTTCTGGAGTAGTCCTTCGAAATTTTTCGCTCCGCTGCTATTTTCGGCGTTAAAACGGGAAAACAAGGAGAGAGAGATGTTGAAGCTGTCCCTGCTGTGGCCGCAACCCAAAACCACCATCCACCAACTCAACCATGTAGGGGTGCAAAACTCTGATCTCAACCACTAGGACAGGAAGTCATACCAAGTACCAAGCGATCCGCTAACCTGGCGCCCACCAATCGGCAACCCAAACTCATCCTCTCGGCCCTCAGGTGGTCGCTCTAACTCAACATACTGGCACCACCGAACCTTCACTGGGTAAAACCAACCGTAAATTCCATAACTTCACAAGCAAGAATTTCTTCGGTTGCTTCTGATAGCTCAAATCCTTGTTCGACTCCAACGAAGAAAAGCCGATAAAGTGCGAGGATTCAATTACACTTCTTCCTATCAGACGAAAATCACGGTCCAAACTCCCCGCGTAAACTCAAGTCTATAAACATAAACCTCTGCGGCTGGTGGCTTCCAAAAATCGAAGTCTCCAAAAAGGCAAAACTCCTCCGTTGCTCTTTGGCGACCAAAACAATCAAGTTTCGCAGGTACATCTCTCGATTAGGCAACCAACATCTCCCCTCTTAGGAGTTGCTGCACTACCTCCAGTGATCTTGAAGCTCTAAGCCACTTCGGAAACAAATCCAAATGTCCACGACGGGTCCGGCTGCTAACCCGTTCAAACACAGCTGGAGAACTCGATTCTTCAAATACTAACAATCGCAGGCCTCAGTCAATCCACTTGACCGCAAGGCAAGCTCAAAAAGCCCCTACCGGGTTCTGAACACTAACCGGGCACAGCCCCGGCTGCAAGGTTCCATAACCATGTCGACCACTATCTCGGTCTCCAACCCAGTATCCTGGCGCCTCGACTGCCGAGAACCTCCAGGTCTCTGTCTCCTCTGAGACACATGATCCTGAGGCTGGCACCATGGCAACCGCGATCCACTCCACTATCCCGAAATCAGGCAACACTGGAAGACTCTCTCTCTGGAGCTGGTCCCTCGATCTCCGTCCCTTCTGGACGTGATCAGTGATCCTCGGTCAATCCATCGCACATGCCCAATCGCTGCATCTACGGTCGGCACTCGCCGAGAATACACAATGAGATAGATATCCAGGTGCAGTCCCCTCTCAACAAAATCAACCTCTAAACCTCATCCTGGGTGACGAGGGGCCCACTGCTCAACCATCGTGGAAACTCGCTCTCGGTGGTCCAACAGGACGAATCCGACGCCACCAACTCTCGGCGTCCCTAACCAAAGGCGCAAGATCAAACGCCCTGAAGCTTCTCCTGGATGAACAAATCCTTGAACAGCTTTACCATAGCAGCGATCCAGTTCTCGGCCTCCCAAGGCCCCAACTTAATCCCAAAATCTGCAGGGGATGGGACTGGATGAAGTAAAATAACCGGTTGGCAACCTCTCGCTGCTCCTGCACCATCAGTGGTGCGATCAGGGTCGAAATCGACAATGTCGCGGCTGGAGTACTACTGGCGATACCCGGGAAGATGCTCTCAGCTCGAACATGCGCAACACACGCTCCATGTTCTTCCCCTGGCGCCGCAACGCCTCCGACATCTGGGCCCCCTGAGCCCGCAGATCCTGCACCTCACCCTGCCTAGCCTGCTCGGCAGCCCGCCGTCCGGGCTCCTCAGCTGAGGTCAAACGCCCGCTCGTCGCTGCACGACGTCTCGGCGGCATCGCAAGTAACTGAAACAAAACAAACATCAGGACACAACAACCATACGACCCAATCCAACGAGAGTCTAAAATTTGTTATCCTTCCTAAAGTATTATGTTGTCTGCAGCCAACATAATCACTTTGAGAGAATAACATCTCAAATCACTCATCCCAACCCGAGGGAGAGGTAAAAACTCAATCTGGACTCTCGCTAACAGTCACGACTCTCACGTAGTCATCCTAATGTCCAACCACAAGCCTAGGGTTTCTAAGTCCTCAATGACCTATATCCTAGGCTCTGATACCACTCTAATCTGTCACGCCCCGGGGTCGAAACTGCGACCCGGGCTCGCTAACAGATCCGCCATCTGTACGGAAACTGCCGTACAGACGCAGCGTCTAGCCTGCAAAAGACAAAACTACAGCTACACAGATATCAGAGCGGATAAAAAGCTGTACTATAAAATTTCTCAACTACAAAGTTGCTACAACACAAAGCCTATCTCCCAAAATCAGATGATACAAATAGAAGTCCACCTATACAACATCTACAAATCCAAATGGGAGATAGCTAAACAGGAAACATAACCAACTCCCACAATCCGGGATGGTACATCTACCTCTCTCTAAAGTAACAATGCTGGTAGGGAACTATCACGCGACTCCCTGTCCTCGGTCCGTCCAGTCAAGCACAGCAGGAACGGAAGAAAGCCTCAGCAACCTGTCACCGACAGAGGGTGTGAGAACTACATCCTACAGTAGTTCTCAGTGGGTACCGTCTCCAAGAACCACGGTCTGCCCACTAAGTCTACCAGAGGCATAAGATAGAGAAAAGACTGATGATAAATATAAATAAGCTGGAAAAGAATCTACAGCTATCATGCCTCTATCTACTATGCTCAATAAGAAGAGACTATGGATGATGGTATGCAGTCACTCACTGCTGATAATATGTCACAAGTACTAAGCCCAAGACGCTCTACTATGACACATGCTACGCCATCACTCTCCCAGTGCATCCCAAATCTCAGCGACTGCCCCACAGGGTCCAGTCGAGTCAAGCCTGCGCCCCCTGGTGTATCAACCAGGGTGTCCCAACGGACAAACTCGATATCTCACATAGTGACCCCATGGTAGCACGGCCAGGGGTATCAAGCGACCACTAGTATATGAACTAGGCGCATCATCGCAGCCTCGTCAGGCTCGGTATCATCATCGCAGCCTCATCAGGCTCGGAATCATCAACGCACCCGGGGCGTGGTTCGAGGGGTGCGACCCCACCGAACTCAAGTATCTCATCAGTATCACTGTCTCACAAGTGGCTCCTGCAGGCTGTAGTCCTCGATCAAACAGATCGGTATCTCGATGCTCAAAGCACAACTCAGTCGGAGAACCCTCCACGACTCAATCTCACAACACAGACTCACTCAACGAAGGTACAACACAGCTGGGACCACCGTCTCTCCCAACGGCTCCCACAACAACACCCCACTGAACTCAACACTCAACTCACGGCCGGAGCTACTCCACGGCCAGATCTGCGAAAGGTCCGAAACCCCGGGAGACTAACACCTACGTCCCGAAGAAAGAAGCAGCCCTTAGAACCCAGATCACCCGAATCCGCTCGGGTGGATAAGTTTATAAGAAACCATATCATTTATTTCAGAAAACCATTCGATCTGAGAGAAATCCATGTTTATAATGATTTTTAGTCTCTTTTAGGAAAACCCTTTTGAAATCAAGTTTTATGCCCAAACCTCGAAGGGCTAATGCCCTCGCCCTACCACACAAGAACCGACTCAGGCAACCTTGCGAGGCTTGGAAGAAACATTGGCTGACTAAAATCATGTATTTATCCAAAAAGGTTCTGGGTTCAAGGTCCTGCTAACACACGTGCACCACGATCACATCCTGGTGGCGACGAGAAGAACAGCGGAAAGGAAAACCCCCGGGACCACCGTTTATCTGAAACGGTTCCCCAAAACACTAACACTGGCCTAACCCAGCCACCAGACCCCACTCGGCCCCCCCCGGGCCCGAGTGCAACACCCGTCCCACAACACTCTGACCACTCAGCCCACTACCCGGGCGAGGAAACTCTAAGTCCCGAAGGATATGAAAAGTGCGGGGTGTCTAAAGCATAAAGGAACCTAGCCCAAATTAAGGTTCACAAATGGTTGGTCAAAATCATGCACATATGACGGGGGTGCTAGTTAAGTTCCAAGAAAACACTTAAGCTAGCATGCAATCCTATCACATTAGAATTAGAAGGAAGTCCGTAGACTTGGAGAGAAAACCAACCCACCTCAGAAAGCCACCAATTGCTCGTCGACACTTGCAATTGGCTCAGCGGGCTTACCTGGCCTCCAAAGGGTCCGCACGCAACACGAAGCCCGATGCCAGAATCCGCACGCGAAACGGAGCACGCGGCGACCAACCACACGACCGCGCGGTCCGCGGAAGCTAAAACCGCACCGCAAGCTGCCAGAAGCGAAGAAATCGCAAAATCAATCAAAAAGGTCAAAACCGAGCATCCGACGGCGAAAAACAGCCTCCGTCGGCGAAAACAGCCTCCGTCAGCGAAAAATCAACGCCCGACGGCGAAAAACAGCCCGTCTGCGAAAACCAGCGCCCGACGGCGAAAACAGCCCCGTCGGCGCAAAAACAGCTCAAAAACAGCTTGCGAAAAACCAGCGAAAACAGCGCAAACCGCTCGCGAAATCTGCTCGAAAAACGCGCTAAACCGCTCGCAAACTGCTCGCGAAAAACGGCGAAAACCTGCGCGAAAACCTGCGCGAAACTGCGCGAAATCTGCGAGCGAAAACAGCGAAAACCGCTTGCGAAACTGCTCGCAACCTGCTCGCGAAAAGCGGCGAAAACCTGCGCGAAAACCTGCGCGAAACTGCGCGAAATCTGCGAGCGAAAACAGCGAAAACTGCTCGAAAAACTGCACAAAACTGCATGCGAAATCAGCCGGCAAAAACCCGCGAAAAACAGCGGCCGACGGTGGGAAACAACGGCTGACGGCGAATAACGGTGCCGGCACGCAAACCGAGGCACCACCGCTGTCCCGGGAGCACGCCGAGCGGCGAAAATCCAGCCGCGCGACGAGGGAGGCCCGCCGCACGGCGCCCAACCAAGCAGCGCCGCGCAGCGACCTGCTGCGCGGTGCCGGAGCGCACCGCGCAGCGCCCAGCGGCGCTGCGCGCGGGCCCGCGCGCAGCCCACTGCGCTGCGCGCGGCCGCGCGCCTGCACAGGCCCGCGCGCGGCCAGCGCGGCCCGCGCAGGCCCGCGCGCGGCCCTGCCGCGCGAGTCTGCGCGCGGCCAGGAGGTGCCGCGCGCACCCGCGCGCGGCCCTGCCGCGCGCCCCAGCGCGCGGCCCTGCCGCGCGCGCCTGCGCGCGGCCAAGAGGTGCCGCGCGCACCCGCGCGCGGCCCTGCCGCGCGCCCCTGTGCGCGGCCCTGCCGCGCGCGCCTGCGCGCGGCCAGGAGATGCCGCGCGCACGCGCGCGGCCCTGCCGCGCGCCCCTGCGCGCGGCCCTGTCGCGCGCGCCTGCGCGCGGCCAGGAGATGCCGCGCGCGCGGCCCTGCCGCGCGCCCCTGCGCGCGGCCAAGAGGTGCCGCGCGCACCTGCGCGCGGCCAGGAGAAGCCGCGCGCACGCGCGCGGCCCTGCCGCGCGCGCCTGCGCGCGGCCAGGCAGCGCCGCGTGCCGCTCTTTGCTGCACGCGGCGCCGCGCCCAGCGGCAAGTCGCCGCAGGGTGCTGCCAACAGCAGCACCCTGGCGCCGCGCGTGCGCCGTTGCACGCGCGCGCGGCCGCCGGCGACGGCAAAATCCAAGAATTTCCGAAAAATCCCAAAAAATCCTATTTTAGCATTTTAAAACCCAATTAAAATCCTAAAAGCTTAAAACTCCAAAAAATCCAAATCCAAAATGCACAAACCTCCAAAAATCCCAAAAATTAGAATTTTACATACCTTGACGACGCTCGCCGCACGCCCACGAGCTCCTCGCGGCCTCCAACGGCGAGTCGAAAAATCCAAGAATGCCTCGAACCCCTTTTTCTTCTTTTTCTTCTTCTTCCCTTTTCCTCTCTTTTCCTTTCCTTTCTTTCTCTTTTCCTTTCTTTCTCTTTTCCTGCTGCAGAGGGTGGAGGTGGAGCCTTTTATAAAGCAAAAAGCTTTATTATTAATTAACTTAATTAATTAATTCCAAAAACTCCAACTCCAACTCACTTTTTGCCTTCGGGCTCTCCGCCGCTGCCCGGAACCTCCCAAACTCCGCTGTAAATCGAAAATACACGCGCTCACAGCTTTTTCTCTTCAAAAAGCTCATCCGTTGAGGCGGGGTGCTCAAATCAATTACCGGCTCCAAAATTGCCAGTTCCAACTCACTTTTTGCCTCCGGGTCCTCCGCGTCAGTCCGGAACCTCCCGAACCTCGCTGTAAATCAAAAGTACACGTGTCCATAGCTTTTTCTCCTCAAAAAGCTTATCCGTTGAGTCGGGGTGCTCAAATCAATTACCGGCTCCAAAATTGCCAGTTCCGACTCACTTTTTGCCTCCGGGTCCTCCGCGTCAGTCCGGAACCTCCCGAACCTCGCTGTAAATCAAAAGTACACGTGTCCACAGCTTTTTCTCCTCAAAAAGCTTATCCATTGAGTCGGGGTGCTCAAATCAATTACCGGCTCCAAAATTGCCAGTTCCGACTCACTTTTTGCCTCCGGGTCCTCCGCGTCAGTCCGGAACCTCCCGAACCTCGCTGTAAATCAAAAGTACACGTGTTCCAAGTGTTCCTGAATTTCCAGCACTCCACGGTGAAGTCTGAAATTCCCAATCTCATCCTCAATCGGCCTACAAAGCCCGGAAAAACCCCGAATCGAGCTGGAGCTTCCGCGTTGATCCGAATCAACCCGGCATCAACTGTAAACTCAGATACAACATGCTCAAGGCAACTCTCTGCTCCAAGTCATCTGTGTGGTCGGCGCGCTATCCAAAGCCCCGGTACTTTACAGTTTGAGAGAAAGGAAATTGTATTTCAGTTGTATATTTGTAAAGATAGTTGTAAAGTTTACTTGTTATTGTTGGTTGTAGTACGTAGTTAGTACTTTGATGTTGTTGCCAAGCTAGCCGTGCATATATAGAAAAGGCTCAATTCCATAGGGGATTGGGACTCTTCTATATATGTGGCGGTCTGTCATTGCCCTGGTTGTTTTTGCAACTCTGATTTAAAAAAAAAAAAAAAAAAATTATACACTGGTTTTTGAACTCGGGGCGTGACAGATTAGATGGTATCAGAGCAATAGGAATACGATGCCTAGGTTTGGCTAGGAACGAACCCTAGGATGACTTGTGTCTACGAAAGAGCGATGGGTAGTGTTCTAAGTCTTGAAATTAAAAACAGAAGTTGTGGGTCGGTTAAACTGAAATCCATCCATGGTATTGCAGTTATGGCTCGCACTAGGCGTGGAACTGGCATTAGTCGAGGGGGCTGCCCGATGGTAATCCTGATTTGGGTTGAATTCACATTTTTGCCTATGCGTCGGATTTAATAAGGAGTTGGAAAACGTTGAAATATGATTCCAGTTTCTTGTGAATAGACAAAGTGGCATTCCTGACCACGTGATGGTAGTGACCTTTGGTAGAGGGTATATCATCGGCATAGAGACTGTGAAGGAAGGTATGTGATGTACCTTCAGATGTGGGTTGTGTCCCCAACTAGTTGTTGGTGACAGACTAGTTGTTGGCGACAGATCTCTGGTATTTCGCTTTTCTTTTGGTAAGCACGTTGGCTGCAGACAACGTACTGTCGAAAGAACTTAGGAAATACTCTGTCCTGTAATGGAGAGTATCAGATTGGGTCTAAATGAGTAGCCTGAGAGTTGTCGGCATTTTGTGACTGATTGTCACTACTGCAAACTTGTTAGAGGCTTAATAGTGGGTTAGTTAAGTTTAAGTTTCGAGGACGAAACTTCTTAGAAGTTGTGGGTAATGTAGTAATCTAGAAATTAAAGACTTTAAATTTACTTTGGAATTTATAAAATTAGTAATTTTGGCAAAATTTGGGGACATAGTGGATCAATAGTGGCCCAAAAATATCAACTTTTGATCGGGGCCTGATCTCAAAAATCCGAGAGCACCATTGCGATTGTCTCGACGAAACATGAAAGTTTATTTCATATTCACTTGTCGACGATCCAACGGTCGGATCTTCCGCAAAACAACGAAGAAGAACGGGTCCCACAACTTAAGTTGTGAATAGTAACCCCTGATTTAAATTCCCTTTTGACCACTATTGGCCGATTCACTGTCTGAAACCCTGACATAGGGGTATGAGTAGTCGAACCTAGCTAATTTCGACGTTCTGAGCGCAATAGCACTGACGGATTTCGTGTTTGGCGATCCGGGTGCATCGAAGTGCGTGCGTCGGATTGCGACCTACAAGAACTAGTTGGCCCGAGATTTTATCCGAGCGCCAAATTAATCAAACAAATACGCTACTTGACAGGTCTCGACGAGCCGGACGTCGTGGCGAAGTCGGTTTCGCAATTCGCTGAGCGGATTTTCTCGAATTGCGTAAAAAGTGTCGAAAATCAATTATATTTCTTAAAGAATCTATATATTTTGTGTACCAAAAATGTAGTGGATTAATCTATAAGGTTCTGGGTGCATTTTACATCTCCTGTGAAGATCCCAGAGGTTGGGGTTGAGTGTGAACAAGGTTTGAAGTTATTTTGCAAAAATCTTGCATTTATGTTATTTTGCCTCTTGGTCTTCTTGGGCTGGATACACGAGGGGTCTTGGGTGTAATACGAAGCACCAACTCCTCTGAGTTTCCAGACCTAATCCCCGAAGTGTTGGAGGCTGAGGGACACAACACCATTAGAGAGTGAATTCGAGAGAGTGAGAGGAAGGAAGAAAGTTGGACCAAACTCCTTCCTAAGTTGATCTGGAGTGCTCTGTGGATTTCCTTGGTGTCTGTGGAGCATCCTGGGAGGTTGCCGAGGTCGCGCGAAGAAGGGAGAAGGAAACCGGCTTCTTCCCATTTTCTACAACTCCGGCTAAGGTAAGGATTCCAAACCAATGGATGATTGCACCCTAGACCCATAGCAGAAGCCTAATTTGGCTCTTAGGATTCTCCATGCACAGCCCGAGCCCCCCATGCAAGTTGGTTGGCCGGCGGGAGCAAGGTCTCGCCGGAAACCTAGAAATGCTCCGCCTCGGAGGAACTCCGCAACCATGGAACCAAAATGAAAAATAAAATGATGGTATTCTACTGTAGGATATGAGGATCATCTCCACCAAAATTGGTGGAGTTTGATCGAGTGTGGAAGTGGCAGTTCTAAACCCTAGTTTTTCGGGTTATGCATGTTGGCCGAGCTCTCAGCTCCGGCGCCGGCGAGCCCCTCTGCCGCCGGCCACATGCCCAGAAATGCTATTGGGATCGAGGGGATCCCAACCATGCATTTGCATGGCTTCCATGCATCTTGAAACTCAAGATACCATGGATGAACCCGAGAGTGGAAGAAGCTTGGCCACCGGCGCTCCGGCCACCTCCGGTCGGGGTGGGATGGTCGAGAAGCTTCGTGTGGGGCAGAGGAGTGTTTCTATCCAAGTTGGAGAGCTTCATAATGCCTCTAGAAGAATTCACCATTAGAGGTGGAGGAGCTCCAAACCGAGCTTGTGGCCGCCGCGTCGCCGCCGTGTCCTGTCGCCGGGCACGGGTCCGGGTGAGTATGTTAAGGTATTTAGCATCCAATTAATCAAGTAGTTGGGTCCCAGTTGTGCTGGTTGATCAGTCACGAATTTCAAAGCTTTGGGGACTTCATCTTCTTCCCGAGCTCCGGCCAACCCGAGGTTTTTGGCTTGCTCCAACTGCGGGGAAATGCTCCTGAAACTTGGAGGAACAAGTCCTTCCAAGTTAGAAAGGCCCAGGTGTTGTGGTTGCAGAGATCGAACTTGAGAAATGTGTATGTGAGTGTGTGTGTAAACGGTGCACACCAAGTGTTTGTTGTAATGCCTGAATGAAGGAAAGTTTGGAATTAGGGTTTGAGGTAAATATGAAAGTTGCTCTAAATTGTTCCCTGAGCTTGATGCTCATTTCAGATCAAACAGATCTGTGTGGACAGAGGTTTGGAGCATTGTACATTATGTTAGTAAGCAAGGTTGTGGAATCTTTTGTTCCAGCCACTTCTGTGCTGCACTAGGGCAAGCACAGTGATTATTGAGGTATTTTAAGCATGTGGTTCATGCAGAATTTGATTTGGTCAAGTATAGGTCGAGTTCTAATGTAATCAAGCTCTAGAATGAATAATTGGCCAAAGTCCTGTTTCTGGACTGTTTAAAAAGCTGAGACAGTGAGCTCCTGGCTAATTTGGGGTCACTGGATGCGATGCTCGTGTCAGATTTAAGTTTCGATAAGCCGGAGAAACAAAAATGCAAAATGGCTATGTTAGAGGAGTGTTTTTTGGCCCGAAGTTTTCCTCGGGTCCCGTGCTGCCGCAAATTGGTGAGCACGGTGTTCAGCAAGATAAATGTCACCTGCTGGAAGTGACGGTTCGTTAAAATGAATCTTCAGTTGAAAGAACGAGCGAAAACAGTGCTAAAAAGATTTTGTTGGTCTAAGTGTGATTGTCAAACACTGAGGTTAAGTAATTAAAAAGGGTTAAGTGACTTGAAATGAGCTAAGAGTTAGAGTTGATCCCTGATCAATATGTTTGATTCAGGTCTGTCCAGTTTGCATCTGGTTCTGAGCGTACAATCGATTCAGTCTTGTCGCCTGCGATTTGACAGGTGGGTTTATCTTCGGTCCGGGCTTTATCATTTCGGCCCTCTGTGTACGGTATTGGTTGGACTCCTGTTTTTGGTAGCTTAACTATTACTTTGAGCCTGCCTTCCTTTCGATTCAGTTTATACTGCTTCATGCCTGAGTTATAACTTTTATCAGTTATCTGTTGCTTTGTATAGTGCTTCCAGTATTCATATCATTATTCTGGACATTGCCATGCCTGATTGGTCATTTGCTAGGTTATATACCTGATTATCAGTACTTCCTGATTATATCTGATTCATGATATATAGTTGCTGCTTATTCTTGCATATGAGTTGAGCCTCAGTTGATTCTGATATTGCATCCCAGTGGGGATTTCCCGGCTTGTTGTCGATTACCCGGTCAGTGGACCGAGAGCTTGAGCATTTGCATTATGATTGAGCCTGCTTTCTTGTTGATCAAATACTACACTACTGAACACATAATTTTAATCAACTAAATGTTTTACTGAACGTCGTAGGGTCGCCTGAGTCTGTTCTTGTTTGATAGGACAAAGGCATTGCTCTTCGACGTTTGGGCCTAAAACCTGTTTTCAAAATAGTTTTCTCAAAAATATGTGTTTAGTTTTGTATGTTTGGTTGGTCTGTATGATTGAGTTGAGATTTGCTGTTGATCTTATGTTGAGTTGAGATTTGCCTTTGATCTTGCATATGAGTTGAGATTGAGTTGACTAGTTGCTGATCATTCCTGCATGAGAGTTGAGATTCAGTTGATTGTATCCCAGTGGGGATTTCCCGGCTTATTGCCGTTTACCCGGTCAGTGGACCGTGAGTTTGAGCATTTGCATTTGATCGCCCGCACCGTTGTACTTCACGAACATTGCCGGGGTTGTGCCCCGTGGATATTGTTCTTTACCGGTAAAGTGGTCAGCAGTGGCGACCCGTGACCCCCAGGGGGGGAATGTCAACCCGCTGGTGCCAGCTGGGCAAATTCTCCTGAGGTTTTGTGGAACCAATATGGTGGCTTGTGATTGGATAATTTGTTATATCATCTATTTGATGCATATGTTGCTTTTAGTCTGCTTTTGTCTTATCTCATAATTCATGATATTCATTGGTTTGATACCTGCCTATACAATTATTCAGCATGCTTGGTTCATTATATTTCTGTCAAGATTATACTAAATCCTTGTTGATTATTCATTCGCTTCATAATCATGCTTACCTAATGTGATTATTACTATCCTCTAGTTTTGTATGCCAGTAGGTACGATCTGCTATTTCTCGGCTCGTCGTGCCCACTGGGATACACTCCGGTGTGTCTCACACCCTCGGGTGACTGTTTTTCAGGTCAAGCGGGTGTTGGGATGTCGGGACGAATTGGCGAGGTATCGATATAGAGGTTGACCCTGGACAGCCGAAAAGCTATGTAATAGATGTTTGAGAGAAAGGAAATTGTATTTCAGTTGTATATTTGTAAAGATAGTTGTAAAGTTTACTTGTTATTGTTGGTTGTAGTACGTAGTTAGTACTTTGATGTTGTTGCCAAGCTAGCCGTGCATATATAGAAAAGGCTCAATTCCATAGGGGATTGGGACTCTTCTATATATGTGGCGGTCTGTCATTGCCCTGGTTGTTTTTGCAACTCTGATTTTAAAAAAAAAAAAAAAAAAAAAAAATTATACACTGGTTTTTGAACTCGGGGCGTGACAGCGCAGCGCCCCACTTGCGGCGGCCCCACGCGGCGTCAGATCCCGCGCGGCGCCCGCCCGCGGCGGCCCCGCGCGGCGCCCGACCTGCGCGGGTGAGCTGCCCGCAGGCACGGGCGGCCCCGCGCAGCATCAAGCTAGCCCGCGCGGGTGCCCTGCCGGCGGGTGGCTCGCCCTCGCCCTCGCGCGCGTCGGGTGCTCTACGGCTGGAAAAAAATCCGGGAACCCCCTCCCCTCTCTGAAATCAAGAACCGAAAAGGAAACAATAAAACCGCTCACCTCGGTTTCGTCGGGAATGGGTAAAGGAGAAGGATCGTCCCGTTCGCGCTCGTTAGGTTCCGCGGGAAGGCGATCGTCCCTTCCTTCTCCCGTCACGATCCTCGGTTCTTCACGCCGCCTGCTAGAGGGACGAGGTTGGGGAAACAGGGTTCCTCGCTCGCACTCGGGTGGGGAAACTGTCGCACAGGAATGAGGAGTGGAGAAAAACCCTACGCCCCTAAACAAAATTAAATAGTCGTTCACGTGTGAATGGGGGGTGGGATTGAACCCTAAACCCCCAAATTCGAAACTTAGCGATCGTGTGCGGACCAGGGTCCAACTTACCTCGAAAAGCGTGCCGATCTCCCGTACGCTTTTTGATGCTCCCGGGACCGCGGGTTTACCTCGAAAAGCGTGCCGATCGCCCGCACGCTTTTTGATGCACCCGGAACCGCTGCTAACCTTCAGAAATTTATTCTGGGAGATCCCGGGGTCGAAATTCGAATCCTATCGCGCCACCGTTCTCCGTTTCGCGAGCTTTATTGCCTAAAAATACCTGCGAGCCCCGACGGTCTGCCCAGAAACATGGAATTATTAACCCGCCCCCCATCGGACCACTAAAAGGGGTAATTAAAAAAATAAGAATTTCCGAAAAGACAAATTAACGAGGGCGGTTACTACAGCCACTCCAGAGTGTGCGATTTACAGACTTTGAGTCCTTGAGACTCCCATCCCCTATCGGTGTTATGCGTAGGCTGGAATACCCGATTTGGCAGGCATAGCAGGCAGTACCAGTGCTTGCTGGTGTATCGATTGGGTCTAGACAGGCAGGCATTTATATTCTGATGCATACATTTAGCTATACTTTTAGCTTGGCACTTTAGAGGCATTTAGTGGTAGCTCCTTCATCAGTAGTCATATTTACAGCTTACCACCCTTGTTTTATTCTTCGCCTCTGGTAGTCCTAGTGGGCATGTCTGAGTTTGAGGTCTACCCACTAGGGGGAGGCTACTGTTTTATAGTAGTTCTCACCCCCACTGTTCTCTCTTTTTCTTTTCCCCTTTGTTTTGTAGAGTCGTCTGCGGGAGTTGCGGGACCCTCCTCAGTGGATCGAGGTAAAAGGATCGCGGATTAGATAGCGGTCTACCCGGGTACCAGTTTAGCAGTTTGATGTATCCCCTATGCACTCAGATACTCGTACTTTCATTTCTTTTGGGTCTGGCTTCGGCCAGCTGGTTGTATTTTGATTAGTGAGCTGGGAGAGACATTTGTATTTTTGAGAGTTTACTTTTGTACTTTTATTTTCCAGCTTTATCTGAGATGTATTAGTTGTAGTTTAGCTCTGTTTTATGCTCTTTTATTATATCATTATATCTGAGCAGGTTACCAGCGCTTCGTGTACACGGGAAATTCCGTGTACACGGCGGATCTGTGGACGAGCCCGGGTTCTGGTTTACACCCGGGGCGTGACAATCAAGGGTAGGGTTGCTCTGGTATCTGCCTAGCATTCCTAGTGCATGCGCTATATCAGGCCTGGTACAGACCTGTACATACATCAAGCTCTCTACTGTAGAGGCATAGGGTATGCTTTTCATATGATCTCTGTGACGCCCCACTTCCGAGGGGGTCACCCATCCTAGAACTACTCTAGCTCCAGCACGCTTAACTCTCATGTTCCTCTTGGATCTTGCTACCATCCAAAATGCTATAGCCGGGTTAGAGATTTAGTCCTATTATATCATTTATATAGAGGACTAATCCAAATTCCGGGGGTGTTACATTCTTCCCCCCTTTAAGCCCTGACGTCCACGTCAGGCTCAAGCACACTCACAAGCACCAGGCGATGTGAGACTCGTCTCGCTAGCCTTAGCCGACCTTGTGAGGAGCTGCACTCCACTCACAACGGTCATTAGCCGGGGAGCCTCGCTCTACCCGCTATATAACCCTGGCTCAGCCGAGACTCATCTCACATTTCCGGCTGGTGAATGGCTCTGATACCAACTGTGACGCCCCACTTCCCAGGGGGTCACCCATCCTAGAACTACTCTAGCTCTAGCACGCTTAACTCTCATGTTCCTCTTGGATCTTGCTACCATCCAAAATGCTATAGCCGGGTTAGAGATTTAGTCCTATTATATCATTTATATAGAGAACTAATCTAAATTCCGGGGGTGTTACACTCTCGCTCTAAATTATTATGTGGACACTGTTTCTAATTGAATTTATCACCTTTCACAATTGGTGCAGCTGTAGATGCACAATTTGCCATATTGAACCTTTCTAAAACTCTTTCAATGTAACCTTTTTTGAGATAGACCCAAAATTCTTGGTGATTTATTTCTGTGAATCTTTATGCCAATAACATAAGAAGCTTCACCTATATCCTTCATCTCAAAATTCTTAGAAATTTTTTTTTTGTCTCTTTAAGCAAATTTAAATCACTACTTACAAAAAGAATATCATTCACATACAGGATTAAGAAAATATATTTACTCCCACTTACCTTAAGGTATATACATTGATCCACGATATTTTCTACGAAGCCAAATGTAGTAATTACATCATGAAATTTAGTATGCCACTGACGGGAGGCCTGTTTCAGTTCGTATATAGATTTCTTTAGTATGCAAACAAGGTGACTATTCTCATCTGTGTTAAAATCTTTGGGTTGTTGCATGTAGACTATTTCCTCTATATCCCCATTTAGAAATGTTGTTTTCACATCCATTTGATATGGCTCCAAATCAAAATGAGCTACCAAAGCCATGATAATTCTTAATGAATCCTTCTTAAATACCGGAGAGAAGGTTTCATGATAATCAATTCTTTCTTTTTGAGTGAAACCTTTGGCAACAAGTCTGGCCTTATATCGCTTTATGTTACCTAAAGAGTCCCTTTTGGTCTTGAAGACCCACTTACAGCCAACGACTTTGACTCCTTGTGGTAACACAACGAGATCTCAAACTCTATTTTCTACCGTAGATTTCATCTCTTCCTTCATGGCATCATACCAAAAGGATGATTTATCCCCCTTCATGGCCTCTGAAAACGTCCATGGTTCTTTATGGTGCCCAACATTATAGTCAGACTCATGGAGATATACTATATAATCATCAGGAATTGTCGATCTCTTTTGCCTTGAGGATCTTCTTAAGCCAACCTGTGACGCCCCACTTCCCAGGGGGTCACCCATCCTAGAACTACTCTAGCTCTAGCACGCTTAACTCTCATGTTCCTCTTGGATCTTGCTACCATCCAAAATGCTATAGCCGGGTTAGAGATTTAGTCCTATTATATCATTTATATAGAGGACTAATCCAAATTCCGGGGGTGTTACATTCTTCCCCCCTTTAAGCCCTGACGTCCACGTCAGGCTCAAGCACACTCACAAGCACCAGGCGATGTGAGACTCGTCTCGCTAGCCTTAGCCTACCTTCTGAGGAGCTGCACTCCACTTACAACGGTCATTAGCCGGGGGAGCCTTGTTCTACCCGCTATATAACCCTGGCTCAGCCGAGACTCATCTCACATTTCCGGCTGGTGAATGTCTCTGATACCAACTGTGACGCCCCACTTCCCAGGGGGTCACCCATCCTAGAACTACTCTAGCTCTAGCACGCTTAACTCTCATGTTCCTCTTGGATCTTGCTACCATCCAAAATGCTATAGCCGGGTTAGAGATTTAGTCCTATTATATCATTTATATAGAGGACTAATCCAAATTCCGGGAGTGTTACACAACCACTCCCTCTAGATTTTCATTATGCTGTGCAGCTGGCTTTATAATTGTCTGTTCCTCTTGGGAAATCTCTTCATGGGGAGGTTCAACTGGTTCAACTTTCATGCTCTATGATTGGTTGGTCTCTAATGTGGTCAAATTGATCTCTTGAAAGAGTAACTAAATCATCATCTCTTGATGGATAACCAGTTGAATCTCTTATTTCCTCAAAATTCATCTTTTGAAAAACAACACTCCCACTAGTTTTAGATTTCTCAAGAAACTTGGCATTTCTAGCCTCAACTATCTTGGATGAGTGATTTGGACAATAAAATCTGAATCCCTTGGAGTTTACCGCATAGCTAATGAAGTATCCATTGACTGTTCGGGAGTCCAACTTCTTTATATGTGGGTTATAAACCCTCACCTTGGTTGGACATCCCCATACATGCAGGTGATTTAAACTAGGCTTCCACCTTTTCTATATCTCAAAAGGAGTTTTGGAAACAGCCTTCGATCGAATCCTATTTAAAACATACATTGCTGTCATTAGTGCTTCACTCCAAAGAGATGATGGAAGACAAGAGTTGTTAATCATACTCCTTACCATATCCATGAGTGTTCTATACCTCATTTCGGCAACACCATTTTGTTAGGACGTGCCAGGCATCGTATATTGAGCAATAATGCCTTCACTTTCGAGGAATTGAGCAAATGGACCGGTCATTTGACCTTTATCCGTATGTCTTCCATAGTATTCACCCCCTCTGTCGGACCTCACAATTTTGATTTTCCTATCCAATTGTTACTCTACCTCAACCTTATAAGCTTTGAAAGTATTGAGCGCTTCAACTTTCTCAAATAAGAGATAGATACTTGTATCTAGAGTGGTCATCAATGAATGAGATAAAATATCTCTGACCATTAAAACAAGAAATAGGAAAAGGTCTACAGATATCTCTATATGTATGATCTCAAAAATTTCATGACTCCTTATTGCATCTTTAGTGGTATTTGTGCTGGTATGTTTTTTCTTTATGCATTTCACACTAGTACCAAAATCGGTAAAGTCAAGATCTTTTAGGATCTTTTCTTTCACCAATCAATTTATTTTCTCTAAAGAAATATGAGCTAAACGCTTGTGTCACAAAGAAGATGAGTTTTCCTTAAGATTGTTTTTTTTAATATCAATGCTATGATTAACATTAAAGTTATTCTCAAAAGATTAACTCAAATTAAATTTGTACAAATCATCTATCAAACAACCATTGCCAACAATAACATTATTAGAGAAGATAGTAAAAAATTTATTTTCAAATAAAAAACTTAAAATTTTTATTTCTCAGTTTAGAAATGGAAACTAAATTTCTAGAAAATCTAGGAGCATAAAAAATATCCTCAAGTTCAAGTACAAAACCAATACTAAGTTTTAAAATATAGTTTCCTATAGTTTCAACTTGAAATTTATTTCATTCTCCACTAATTAAAATTCTTTCATTTGACGTCAACATCTTTAGGTTGTGAAAATCCTGCATGGTATTTGAGATATGTACAGTAGTGCCAGAGTTAATCCACCATGTGTTTTTAGGAACATTAACAAAATAAGATTCATAACAAATATAGATAGTTTCAATACCTTTTTTCTCGAGCCAAGTTTTATACTTCAAGCAGTTCCTTTTTCATGTGCCCTTTTTTCTTACCGAAGTAACATTGATCATTAATTGCCAGAATTCTTTATTGGCAATTGTGTTGACTTCTTAGAATTTGAGGCACCCTTACCATTTCCCCTTTTGCGCTGAGTAGCAAATTGACAGACTGTGACGCCCCACTTCCCAGGGGTCACCCATCCTAGAACTACTCTAGCTCTAGCACGCTTAACTCTCTTAACCTCTTGGGTCTTGCTACCACCCAAAATGCTATAGCCGGGTTAAGAGTTTTAGTCCTATTATATCATTTATATATAGGACTATTTCAAATTCCGGGGGTGTCACATTCCTCCCCCCTTTAAGCCCTGACGTCCACGTCAGACTCAAGCACACTCACTAGTACCAGGCGATGTGAGACTCGTCTCGCTAGCCTTAACCGACCTTGTAGGGAGCTGCACTCCACCTACAATGGTCATTAGCCGGGGAGCCACACTCTACCCGCTATATAACCCTGGCTCAGCCGAGACTCATCTCACATTTCCGGCTGGTGATTGGCTCTGATACCAACTGTGACGCCCCACTTCCCAGGGGTCACCCATCCTAGAACTACTCTAGCTCTAGCACGCTTAACTCTCTTAACCTCTTGGGTCTTGCTACCACCAAAAATGCTATAGCCGGGTTAAGAGTTTTAGTCCTATTATATCATTCATTTATATATAGGACTATTTCAAATTCCGAGGGTGTCACAAATTTTGTCATAATTTTCGGCTTCTCCTACTTAAGTCTCTCATCTTCTTGAACACACATGGTCAATAATTCATTTATTGACCATTCATCTTTATGTGTGTTGTAGGAGATCTTAAAGGGGTCAAACTCAGACGACAATGAGTTTAGAATCAGATGGACTAAGAAGGCGTCGGAGATCTCAACTTTTAAAGCCTTTAGTTGAGCTACTATGTTCCGCATCTCCATGATATGCTCACGAACACCCTTGGTCCGATTGTATTTGATGCCCGAAAGTCGCTTCATTAGCGTGCTGGCCAAAGTTTTATCGAAACTAATAAATTGCTCCTCAATGGCCTTTAGGTAATTCTTGACTTTATCACATTCTGGGATTGATCCCCTTATACTTTTTGACACTCTAGACTTTATGAGCATCAAACTTAAGCGGTTGGATCGCTCCCACTTATCCTGCACGGATTCCTACTGTGGAGTTATTAGGCCCACTACCTTAGGTGGTTCTTCTATGCGCAGAGCCAAGTCAAAATCCATATAGTTCAAAGTAAAAATAATACTTTCTTTCCAATCAGAATAGTTATCCCCAGTAAGCATAGGAATACGAGAAACATCACTAAGAAATGCGGTAGAGGAAGAAGCTGGAACAATAAAATAAATATAGAACTTTATCGCATACTGTCACGCCCCGAGACCGCCAATTTGTACAGTTTGGGCACGCCAACAAACCCGCCAATCGGGTATGACCTCTCACTACTCGAAAGGAATGGTAACATCCAAAATAATACATCAAGTGTATGCGGAAGATCAATATCAGAGTACTAAAATCACTACTAACTTAAAACTTTCATTCATTAAACAAATAGTTTAAGTAGATATGAAAGCATGATAAGAATGAACCATAAATAAACTTTACTACATTTTACATCTCTCAACTTGCAACTAAATAATATTACAACTCTTTACATCTTTTCTTCACAATACATGGTTCACTCAAAATATAAAAGAAGGGTACCTCTGCTAGACCCTCTAGGTCTCTATGCTCCTGGGCCCTTGCCCCAGTCGTCTGTGTGACACCCCCGGAATTTGGATTAGTCCTATATATAAATGATATAATATGACTAAATCTCTTAACCCGGCTATAGCATTTTGGATGGTAGCAAGATCCAAGAGGTTATGAGAGTTAAGCGTGCTAGAGCTAGAGTAGTTCTAGGATGGGTGACCCCCTGGGAAGTGGGGCGTCACAGTTGGTATCAAAGCCATTCACCAGCCGGAAATGTGAGATGAGTCTCGGCTGAGCCAGGGTTATATAGCGGGTAGAGCGAGGCTCCCCGGCTAATGACCGTTGTGAGTGGAGTGCAGCTCCTCACAAGGTCGGCTAAGGCTAGCGAGATGAGTCTCACATCGCCTGGTGCTTGTGAGTGTGCTTGAGCCTGACGTGGACGTCAGGGCTTAAAGGGGGGAAGAATGTGACACCCCCGGAATTTGGATTAGTCCTATATATAAATGATATAATATGACTAAATCTCTTAACCCGGCTATAGCATTTTGGATGGTAGCAAGATCCAAGAGGTTATGAGAGTTAAGCATGCTAGAGCTAGAGTAGTTCTAGGATGGGTGACTGTCACGCCCCCGGGGGTTTTTGAGTCTATCAAGCGGAAAATCGTGTGTATCTTTTTTTTTCTTCTTAACAAGGTAATTTAAACCTCATCCCCGGTGCATGCCAGACCGCCACATACACAAATTCTCCCTACCCACGGACAGAGTCTCCTTTGTATATGCACGGCGTCTCATTTACAACAACATACATCAAACACCAACCATCTACCATACAATAGACATACATCATCAAGCGGAATATTAAAGCGGCAACAGTGTTTAGAAAGGATAAAGCCAGCGGTTGCAAAACCCGTGCCCACACGGCACTTCGTTTTGAGAAAACCGTTTCGAAGTCATTTGGTTTATCATGAAAACGTGCCGCATAAGAAAACATCACCAAAAGAACCGAAATATAAAAGTACACCTCATCCACAGCGCTAAGTAATACATGTCCACGAATATTACGACCCACAAGCAAATTAACTAAATTAAGCGTAAGAGAAATGAGATAATAAAAACCAAGTGTTCTGACTACGGCCCTCGCGACGCAGTCTCACCGCCCTCCCGGCTAACGCACCTCGTAACACCTGTCACGGAGTGGGTAATGTCAGTGACAAACAAAGTAGATGTCTAAGAACAATAAGGAATAAGGAGCAAACCGAAAACAACGGAACCATTTCGCTAAAACCCTGCACATATTAAGCTGGGCCCTAACCCCAGATTTATCAATTTAATTGGGCACCAACCCCAGATTTATCAATTTAATTGGGCACCAACCCCAGATTATTTGTCGGAGAGACTAAAGTCTCCCCTCGTGCGCAACCACCTCTTTGATGCTTTTAACCCCTTCGCGGTGCTGGTGTGCTATTTTCAGCGGGCGCGAAGAGGTCCTCACGGCACCCACACTTTTGTGAGGAACACGGGTCATAAGAGACCACTCTTCCGGAAAAGTACACCCATGCGGAGGCCAATCCGCCTATGTACGTGCAGCATCCGAAAACGGATTTGCCGAGATCGGCGTGTCATGAGCACCTTCAATTGTTAGATAAAAACACAATTATGCGAAAGGTTAAACTGTCCATCTACTTTGTTAGATAAATTAGGAGCACTTTAACGATGATAGATGCACTTACTGCACTTGTTGCACTTATCGCAACCGTACCCACCTATTTGAAGAGAAGTCGGAACACCTGAATCTTTCGCGCACCCCCGCTGCGCACTTGGACCTAAAGAAAAGTCCGCAAGGATAACTATAGTCAAAAACGTGTACTAACATCCGAAAACACAAGACCCAATTTACTCTTTACGACGGAAAAGTCCAACACCGTCCGGGTTGACGATCCGGAATTCCCGCGCCGCCGTCGTCGTCCGCCGGAGCCCCGCGTGGTTCGGAACCGCGCGGCGTGTCTCCGCGGGCGACGCCCACGCGGCGCGGTGCCCCGCGCGGCGTTGCCCGTGCGACGGCCGCACGGTGCCCGCGCGGGTGCGGCCCCGCACGGCGCCCGCGCGGTTGCGGGTCCGTGCGGGTGCGGCCCCGCACGGCGCCCGCGCGGTTGCGGGTCCGTGCGGGTGCCGCCCGCGCGGCAGCCGCGCGGCGCCCGCGCGGTGCCCGCGCGGGTGCGGGCCCGCGTGGGTGCCTCCCGCGCGGCAGCCGCGCGGCGCCCGCATGGTTGCGGGTCCGCGCGGCAACCGCGCGGCGCCCTCGCGGTGCCCGCATGGTTGCGGGCCCGCGGGGGGGCCGCCCGCGCGGCAGCCGCACGGCGCCCGCGCGGCAGCCGCGCGGTGCCCGCATGGTTGCGGGCCCGCGCGCCAGCCGCACGGCGCCCGCACGGTTGCGGGTCCGCGCGGCAACCGCGCGGCGGCCGCGCGGCGCCCGCACGGTTGCGGGTCCGCGCGGTGGCCGCGCGGCGCCCGCACGGTTGCGGGTCCGCGCGGCAGCCGCGCGGCGCCCGCGCGGTGCCCGCACGGTTGCGGGTCCGCGCGGTGGCCGCGCGGCACCCATGCGGTGCCCGCGCGGTTGCGGGTTCGCATGGGTGCCGTCCGTGACCCTCCTCCGCGCGATGCCCTAGCGGCACCGCGCGCCTCCGCCGTCCGTTCCGTGCCCTATCAAGAAGACGATGTCGGCGACGGTGACGGATACGACGGAGAAAACAAGAAACCAAGAACTCAACAAAAGAGACGACGAAAAAATCCCAAATAATTTAAAACAATTATTTTACTAACCGAAGATCGACGGGAAGGTTGTCCGGTCGCGTTCTTGCCTTCGGTTCGGTGTCCGGGAAGATCGGGCCCCTTCTCTTTCTTCTTTCCCTTTCTTCCGGCTAGGGTTCCGTCTTTTCTTTTCTTTTTCTCTTCTCACCGATTAGTGTTTTTATTTTCTTCCTTTCTTTTCTTTCCGATAATCGGGATCCCTTATATAGTCGTACTTTACCTTTAATTAATTTCTCTTTAATTCGTACGTAAGAGAATTATTAATTTTTCGTCTGGGATAATTAATTTGTTACGGAATTTGAGTTGGCGTAATTTCGTGAAAGGTTCTAGTCTTGAAGATTGAAGGTGAAGAAGGTTGGATCATTTAACTCAATCTCAAGAAAGAAGAATTCAAAAGGATCAGGTATGTTTAACTAAAGATTTTTGGTGATCCGAATACTTCTTGTAGTGTAGAAACACCTGGAAGAATTTTTCATTGCATAAAAATCAAAAACTGGACATGGGACATGTTCAGGATCCGGATCAGATATTCCAATCCGGATCCCGAAGGGTGTTCGTTCATACACTGGTTCAATCCGGATCGCAGCATTTCATGATCCGGATCCCGAACACTAGTTTTACCTTTTTACTTGCACGATCCGGATCAGGATTTGCAATCCGGATCCCGAACGTTGATGTTTGGTGAAACTGTATGAACGATCCGGATCAGCCATTTCGATCCGGATCCCGAACCATCGTTTTTCTGGAAACCGTCTTTCATGCTACTGCAATCCGGATCGCCGAAATCCGATCCGGATCGCCGTCCGTAAAATTTCCAGAAATGGTAGGTTTTTTATTCTTATCTCCTTCCTAGGGTTTCTAACCTATAAATAGACCCTATGTTTCTTTTTCTTGGGTTAAGGAAAATAGCCATCATAATCTAATATCATCTTATACGGCCTAAGATCCACTTATAGAGAAGAAAGGAAATCATTAGATATTACTCTATGTTTCTTCATCTATATTGATTAGTTTGATTCTAGGTTTTCATACTCACATCTTGAGTTGAATCAAACTAATGAATACTTAGATGGTATTTCCTATCTATCTTTGATCTAAGTATTCGGCGGATCATCACCACCCAAAAACAACGATTTCCCCAAAATCGGCGCGTGGACTCGCGTGGCCTTGTGGATTCAAGGTGCAACCGCTCTCGTGGATTCGGAGTGAGGTACGTTCGTGGATTCGAAGCGTGCTACTGGGTGAAGACCGTGGATTCGGTCGGACGTCGTGGACTCGACGTTGGACGCCATGGATTCGGCGTTGGACGCAGATCGTGGATTCGAGACGCGTTGCGGAACGAGCGGAGAAGATCAACTAGGAGCGTATGGTAAAAGGTTGAGTCGTCTGTGTGTACGTTAAATCACCTTGTACGTGTTTCAATTCTAGTGGATTTCACCGTGTTATCGGTCCCGTGGTTTTTTTACTCCGGTTTGGAGTTTTTCCACGTAAAAATCTTGCGTGTTCTTTTATTTTTCCGCATTGGGTTTTATTGCGCAATAATTTTTTGAGTGTTTATTGTTTACACCTATTCACCCCCCTCTAGGTGTTTTTTTCCCTATTTAGATCTATATTTCATATAACCCAACAAGTGGTATCAGAGCGGGAATAGGGTTGTAAACAATGGTTGAAGGTGGAAACATCAATCGACCCCCTTTCTTTGATGGAACAAATTATGCGTACTGGAAAGTACGGATGAAAGCCTTTGTAATTTCCATCGACGAAAGGGTGTGGCAATCAATTGAATTAGGATGGTCTAATCCAACTGAAATTATTTCTGATGTTCGCACCTTAAAACCTAGGTCGAAATGGACCAAGGAAGAGTTAGATTCATCTTCTTACAATGGCAAGGGAATTAATGTTATTTTTAACGCCTTATCTCAAACTGAATTCTCTCGCATCTCGGCATGTGAGACTGCGAAAGAAATCTGGGATGTTCTTCAGGTTACACATGAGGGAACTAACCTCGTGAAGATTCAAAAGCTGCAAATGCTTACGAGCAGATTTGACTCTATTTTCATGGCAGAAAATGAATCTTTCACGGACTATTACACACGATTGCAAGACATCGTAAATTCATGTGCTAACCTGGGAGAGAAGATTCCAGAATATAAAGTTGTAAGAAAGATCTTAAGAACTCTTCCTGAACGATTTCGCCCAAAGGTTACAGCCATTGAAACTATTAAACACCCGGACGAAATGCGTGTAGAAGAATTAGTTGGTTCATTACAAACTTATGAAATGACGTTTACTACTAACTACTCTTCGGGAAAAGCATCCTCTTCTAAGTCTTCAGGTTATGCGTTGAAAACAACTAAGGAAGAAGACACGCATTCATCCTCCTCAGACGATGACGAGAACCTTTCTATGGAGGACTTTGAGAAGCAACTCGCTCTCTTGACAAGGAAGTTTCGCCGCAACTTTCGAAGGGGTAATTCAAGTAAATCTCCATCCTTCGGAAAGTCGAAGAAAGGCAAGGGTACGTCAAGTTACAAGTCAAGAAAGCAAGAGAACTTCTCAAAGGATAAGAAAAGTTCAGAGGGACAAGTCCAATGCTTCAAGTGCCGAGGATACGGTCATATCTCAACGGAGTGTCCAACTAAGAATCCGTCGAAGAAGAAGGTGATGCAAGCCGTCACTTGGGATGACAACTCAACGTCAAATGAGTCATCCTCAAGTGATGAAGAAGAAAGCGCAACGGCATTCCACGCGTCCTCATCTTCACCCTTCATGTGCTTAATGGCAAGTACATCCGAGTCATTGTCCAACTCCACTGTTGAAAAGAATGCAACGGACAATGATTCGGATGATTCGGAAGGTGAAGATTTTGTTTTAGCCTACCACAGACTTTTGAAGGATTCAAAGAAACTGGCTAATCAAAACAAGAGTTTGAGAGGGAGATTGCATGATCTCGAAGAAGAAGCAAAAAGGGCAACTTCTCTCTCAAACGCTCTTGAAGTGGAAAGGGAAATCTGATAAAAGTAAATGTTTCCCTTCAAGAGTCCAATGAGCAACTCGAGAAGAATTATATAGATATGGTGAACAAAGCGAATTACTTCTTGAAGCTCTACGGCGAGGCCCGATGGGAAAAATTGGAAATGACAGAGACCATTCTCCAACTCAAGGATGACTTGCAGCGTTTTTCATCAGGAAGGAGTAAGTTGGATAAGCTTCTTGGTCTTGGTCAATCAAACAAGTTCGGCCTCGGATACAATCGAACTAAAGACGATTTTAGTTCAGTTGGGACAGTTTTTGTGCCTCAGTCGGTATCTCCTCCTCCGACACCGGAATTCAAGACAAACAACGACAACAAACCTACTTCATCCTCTTTGGGATCGTCAAGCTCTAAGGTATGTTTTCGTTGTAATTTTGCAGGGCACATTGAAAGAAATTGCAAGATTGGAGCTCAAAGATCAAATCAATCACATCTTGCAAGTGCTACCAATGAGTTCACTCCCCACAAATCAAAGAAGGACTTTTCAAAAGAAAATAACATTGGTAGTACTTCAAACAAGACGATGACAAAAGAAAAAGATCAATCATACAAGACGTCTTCATCAAGGAAAATTTCTCAACCATTGCCAACATACTCTAAAACTCAAAAGGTTTGGGTATGCAAAGGTGAAATCTTTCCTTGCCTTTAATCTTCCTACGATTAAATATTGTGTAGTTTATGTAGACTATTTTTGGCCAACCCGTCAACCATCTTTGGGAGGTAAATGGTATATTTTCTTATTGGTTGATGATTTCTCTCGGTATTCTTGGGTAGCATTTTTAAAAGAGAAAGTTGATACTTTTGATTCTTTTCACGAGATTTGCCATCGTATTATGATTGAAAAGAATGAAAAGATCATTCGTGTTAGAAGTGATAGAGGTGGAGAATTCGTTAACTCTAAATTCATTGACTTTTGCGCTTCAAACGGTATTAAGCATGAATTCTCAGCACCCTATACACCTCAACAGAATGGTGTTGTCGAGCGCAAAAACAGGGTTGTTCAAGAGATGGCACGTGTTATGCTTCACAGCCGGAATTTACCGCTATATTTTTGGGCTGAAGCTGTGAACACTGCAATCTATGTAATTAATCGAGTTTATTTGCGCCCGGGAACGTTAAATACACCATATGAACTATGGTGTGGTAGAAAACCCAACATCAAATATTTTCGCATCTTCGGGAGTCGGTGTTACATTTTACGTGACCGTGAAAATCTTGGAAAGTTTGACTCTCGAAGTGACGAAGGAATTTTCTTGGGGTATTCTACAAATAGTAGAGCATATCGAGTATTTAACTTGGAATCTAAGACGATCGTAGAATCGATAAATGTTAAAGTAGATGAAGCTTTTCACTTTGCATCTGAAAAATCTACCCTCGATATCTCTCTAGATGATGATACACCTGCCATTGCATCTTCTCATAATAATACTTCCAATATTAATGATGCATCTAATGGTTCTTCAAGTTTATCTGATGTGCAGGAATCGTCTCATGTACCTCCGAGTACTCCGTTACCTCAAACGTTACGAATCTCCAAGGATCATCCGGAATCGAACATTATTGGAGATCCACAAGAAGGAGTTAGAACTCGGAGACAGTTGGTTTGTGGATTCGCTTGCTACGTATCTTTAATCGAACCAAAGAATATAGATGAAGCTCTTCAGGATGACTACTGGATTAAAGCAATGCGGGAAGAGCTCCATCAATTTGAGCGAAACAAAGTCTGGGAATTAACGAAGCCTCCAAAGCAACATAATGTGATAGGTACCAAATGGATTTTCAAGAACAAGAAAAATGAGGATGGTACTATCATCAGGAACAAGGCACGATTAGTTGCTCAAGGCTACTCTCAAGTAGAAGGTATAGACTTTGATGAAACTTTCGCCCCTGTAGCTAGACTCGAGTCCATTCGTATACTATTTGCTATTGCTTGTCATTTTAAAATCAAACTATTTCAAATGGACGTTAAGAGCGCGTTTCTAAATGGGTTTTTAAATGAGGAAGTTTATGTGGCTCAACCGAAAGGTTTTGTAGACCATAAACAACCTAACCATGTTTTTCGTTTGAAAAAGGCTCTTTACGGTCTGAAACAAGCACCGCGAGCATGGTACGAAAGGTTGACAAAGCACCTTTTGGAGAAGGGCTATACTCGAGGGGGAGCTGACAGGACTCTCTTTGTGAAGCATTATCAAAACAATTTCATTGTAGCACAAATCTATGTCGATGACATTGTATTTGGCGCAACAAGAGATAATGATGCTTCTAAATTCGCGGAGACCATGGAAAGCGAATTTGAGATGTCCATGATGGGCGAATTGACTTATTTTCTTGGATTGCAAATTAAACAAAATGATGAAGGTATTCACTTGTGTCAATCCAAGTATGCAATGGAGTTGGTTAAAAAGTTTGACTTAGAAAATTCGAAGGATTTTCCGACTCCAATGGGAACTAGCCACAAGGGACTTGGAAGTGAATCACATAGTGAGAATGTAGACGAGAAACTGTATCGAAGTATGATTGGAAGTCTACTTTACCTCACGGCTAGTGGCCCGGATATATCCTTTAGTGTTGGGATTTGCGCGAGATATCAATCAGCACCAAAGGAGGTTCACCTGAAAGCGGTGAAAAGGATCATCCGGTACATCAAAGGATCAATTAATTTCGAAATTTGGTATCCTATGGGAACTAGTTTGGACATTGTTGGATACTCAGATGCCGATTGGGCAGGATCAGTGGATGATCGGAAAAGCACGAGTGGTGCATGCTTCTATCTTGGCCATTGCCTTGTTGCATGGCACAGTAAAAAGCAGAATTGCATAGCACTCTCGACTGCCGAAGCGGAATATATTTCAGCGGGTAGTTGTTCAACCCAACTCATTTGGATGAAAAGTGTGTTGAGCGACTTCCGGATTTCAGCAACTTCGGTAACAATTCTTTGTGACAACACTAGTGCTATAAACATTTCCAAAAACCCTGTGTTGCACTCTAGAACAAAACACATTGAACTTAGATATCATTTTCTTAGAGAGCTAGTTGAATCAAATACTCTTCAACTTTCATATATTTCAACTGAAGATCAATTAGCAGACATTTTAACAAAACCTTTGGATCAAAAACGTTTTATTCATTTGCGTAAAGCAATTGGAATGCTTCCTTGAAATAAACTTTTTTTTGAAACTCTTGCTTAGGTTAGGTTTTGTTTTTGTGTTTTTGTTCTTTATCTATGTTTATACATAGTACATTAATTGAGCATGTGTATTATTGACTTTACTTGCATCCTTTCATATAATTAGAAATTTATTATGCTTTGGATATCATAATAATTCAGTTGATGCATTGATCATTTATTTAAATTAAACCATTTTTAATTGATCAAAGTCAATTTCTCTCTCAATGATCTCTTGGTATTGTTTTTATCTTATTTGACTATTTAGTTGAGTATGAATTCGAGATCAATCCTTGGTTGAATACGTTATATATTAAATAATTGATAGCCAATTGAGGGGGAGTCAAAGAAAAGTAGAATGCTCGAAAGATGTGGAAAGAGTTACATCCCAATGAGGAGTGTGAAAACTACCACCACATGGAGGAAAGAGCTACCACCTCGGTCGTCCGAGTACTGTGTGCAGCTACCACATGTATACCAAGCATGGTTGTTCAATTTTTGATTAAGTAAAATGCATATTGAGATACTTGACTCTGTCATATTTTAAGGTTGGTATAAGGTGGGTGTCACGCCCCGGGGTCGAAACTGCGACCCGGGCTCGCCAACAGATCCGCCGTCTGTGCGGAAACTGCCGCACAGACGAAGCGTCTATCCTGCAAAAGATCTATAGCTAACATGTATCAGAGCTGAAAAAGAACTAATAGCTATAGAAATCAACTGAACATCTGGATAAAAGAAAATCCTCAATACAAAGTCTGATAAGCTATGAAAAATGAATACAATCCTCACAAGTCTCACAGAATGTCCAGTACAAAAGTGGAGTCATAAAATAAAAACGGGTACATCTACCTCTGACTCTCAATGCTGGTAAGGAACTAATCGGCCACGTCCTCACCTCGATCTGCTGTCTCCGCGCGAACCAAGCCGGAACAGCTACCTCAACCTGTCACCGCAGCGGGTGTGAGATCTACTGCAGAAGGCAGATCTCAGTGGGTACCGTCCCAATATCCACGGTATACCCACTAAGTCTACTGGAGGCAAAACAGATAGATATGCAGATAGATAGATAGATAGATAGATAGATAAGCTGAAGGAAAACTACAGCTAATATGTCTCAAAAGGAAAGTCTATCATAAACATGCTATGCATACTCTCGCTACTGCTACAATGCCTCAGTATCAATGCTCTCAGGAAAAACCATCTAAGAACATAATATGTAACTACCCGCTCATAACACCCAATCTCAAGGACTGCCCAAAACTGGCTCAGTCCAGCCTGCGCCTGTCGTCTAGGAACGCACCTGCCCACTACCACACATCCACAAGAGGACGGGATTTACGTGGGGCGTCCTAAACCGACTATCTCAATCTCACACAAAGTGACCCCATGGTAGCTCGGCCAGGGGTATCAAGCGACCACTAGTAAATCAACTAGGCGCATAACCACATCGTAGCCTCGTCAGGCTCGGTATCATCATCGCACCCGGGGCGTAGCTCGAGGGGTGCGACACCACCGAACTCAAGTATCACATCTGTCTCACTGTCTCAAATATGCGGCACATGCAGGCTATAATCCACGATCAAACAGATCGGTATCTCAAAGCTCAGAGCACAACTCAGTCGGAAAAAAGAACCTCGACTCAAAAGGAATAGCCCAAATACTCTCACAGCTATGTCGGAGAACCCTCAACGACTCAATCTGATAATGCACGACCATGGCTGAGTAGGGAAACTTCCCGCGACTCGATCTACCAGAACCCCAAATATCCTCAGAACTAAGTGGGAGAACCATCTCCACCACTAAATCAGATACATAACCCATGATCTAGGATAAACCCCATCGATCCCCAACAAGGAAGAAGAACTCACAGGACACTAGAACTCAGCACACATGCTCTAAAATCCACTCGGCCCCCCGGCACGAGTACACAATCACCTGAACCTATGCCAGACTTTTGGCAACCCATAACTTAAAAACCATCTTTGAAAACATTGATTTTTCCTTAAAACGGGCTTTTCGATTTTTAAAACGGTTCAGGTGCAATCACGATGCAAACAAAGCATGAAACCTAGTGTCATGTGATATCAGGAGTCTACTAAAAATAATCCGGGGTTCCAATAAATTTTAGAGAAAATTCCAGGCAATTATCAGATGTAAAACAGCGAAAATGCTGAATAAACATGAACAACTTGCATTCAATAGCATTAAGGGGCATTCCATAAATTTTGGAGAAATTCCAACCCACCTGGAACGCATTCCGCAGGCAATCGCTGAAGTCGGTGAAGCGTCGAATCGCTCGCTGCCGCGAATCTGCCGAAAAAAAATCCCCGGAAGCTCAATATTACCCTCGAGTCTTCACAAAATTCTGCGTGCAATTCGGCTCACTCCTCGGCCAAAACACAGTGCAAACAAGGGCTCAACTACACTACAATCCACCAACAGCTAGCTCACTACAAACAACAAGTCCGCCATGAGTTACAGCTTCCCAAAGCACCAACACCATACAACACTAAGTATCAGCACAATTTAATTACATACCCCCTTAAACACTAACTACATAAGTCCATACAACCCTCAAAAGCTCCCAATGCATATTGATAAGTAAAGTCCACAGCTCACATACACATTTCTAACATAAATCCTTTAATACATAGATCCAAGCCCCAATTGCTCAGACTACACCACACTTAAATCCATAGCACTCACACATACTTCAGCATCAGGTAACAGCCCACATCAAGTCCTCCCCGACCTCAAGTCTACACATAAATACAAACTCCACTTAAGATCAATTGCACATTAAAAATAAAGTTACAGGCTCAACCTCATAATTGCACCCTTACACTCTATAAATGTGCATAATTAATTCCATTAAAAATTAACATATAACCCACACAAAGCTCACAGCTACACAAAGGATCCTCATCATCATCATCATCATCTTCATCACCATCATCATCAGCTCATCAACACCATCATCAGCTTCATCACAAACAAAGCTGCTGCAACAACAAGGGAGAGAGAGAGAGAGAATCAAAAAAAAATCCGAACTCAAGCCGCAGCCTTGCAGCGGGGTTTCCCAAGGACGCTGCGCGGCGCATGGCCCGCCGCGCGGCGGCCCAGCCTGCTGCACGCGCGCCTAGCGCGCGTGCAGTGTGCCCGCGCGATGCACTAGAGGGCCCGCGCGGGGCCTGCGCAGCGCCCGCGCGGGGCCTGCGCAGCGCCCGCGCGGGGCCTGCGCAGCGCCCGCGCGGGGCCTTGCGCAGCGCCCTGCGCGGCGCCCTGCGCGCGCCCTGCAAGGGCTGCGCAGCGCCGCTCGGGGCCCTGCGCAGCGCGCCCGCGCGGCGCCCCCAGCGCTGGGGCCTGCGCAACGCCCTGCGCGGCGCCCTGCTGCGCTTGCCCGCGCAGCAGAGCGCACCAGCCGCGCGCGCATCCTTGTGCGTCGCGGCGCGGCTCCCGCTGCCGCGGGCCCCACAGCACCATGAGCCCCAAGGACAAGCAGTCCAGAGCAACACACCGCTCACCAACTAAGCGAGCTCTCTTTCTCTCTCAACCTGAGCTCACCCTTTCTCACTCTAAAACACAAAAACTGAACATACCACGATGGGGGCTCGACGGGTGCGCTCGCCGCTAGCTCCACACGGCTTCGAGTTAGAAACCCACCATCGCATCACCCTTCCATTTCCTCTCATCCCCCACCTTTCTTCTCCCCTGATCTTCTTTTTCCTCTCATTCTCACCCTTTCCTCAATTCCTCTGCTTCCCATAATTTCCCCTGCTTCATTCACCCTTGAAGAAGATGGTGATGACGTGGCAGATAATTAGCAGCAGGCTAATTAATTAAGGGGTGGGAGGGGTAGTTGGCAGTCATAAATGCGCCTCAAAATATCTCAAGCCTCTCACTTTTAATTCTCTTTTCCATGCCACTTAACTATTTCTTTCTTACTTCCACAAGCAAAAACCACATTAATTAATTAAATTAATTAATTAATCCAAATTAGGCCAACTCCGAGTCACTCTTTCTGCCTTCGGGGCTTCCGCACCTATCCGGAACCTCCCGAACTCCGCTGGAATCTGAAAATACACATGCCCACAGCTTTTTCTCCTCAAAAAGCTCAACTGTTGAGTCGGGGTGATCAATCCAACAATGGCTCCAAAATTGGCAGTTCCAACTCACTTTTCGCCCTCCGGGCCTCCGCATCAGTCCGGAACCTCCCGAAATCCGCTGTAATATGAAAATACGCCTGTTTCAAGTGTTTCCCAATTTTTTTGAACACCACTGTGGAGCGAGGCTTCCCACACCAGTCCTCTATCGGCGCACAATGCCCGGAAAACTCCGATTCAAGTCGGGGCTTCCGCGTTGATCCGAATCAACCCGCAATCATCTGGAAACACATAAGCAACACGCCCGAGGTAAATCCTCCGCGCCACGCCATCTCACAAGGTCGGTGCGCCATCCGAAATATCCGGTATTCTACACTCTCCCCTTCTTAAAAGGGTTTTCGCTCGAAACCAGAATAAATTCATAACTCAAGAGGGTGACTAAATACACTTCTTCCAGTCAGCCAAACTCGCGGATTAAACTCCCCATATAAACTCAAGTCTAAATCCCTGCGGTTGTTGCTTCCACAAATCAAGTTCTTCAAGACCCAAGTCTAAGCCTCTAATTGGCGTAACCCCATTGCTCCTTAGCAACTAGAAACTCAAGCTCAACATCGGGAAACAATGCTCAATTTCCAACTCTCAATTCTAAGTTCCAAAAGTGGCGACCACAGATCAAACACCTCATTCCAAGGTTGCACTGCCCGCCTTGCCAAGGCGTACTGACCATAATGTCCTTGCCGGGATAATGATATGCTATACGGTCAACCTTAATCCCAATAACTCTGTTCACCGGCGGTACCTCAACCAAAATCTTCCTGAGTAACCAAGTACTTCAGGTCCGAGGGTCACTGGATAACTTCACACTCTCTCTATCGCTGGCAACTTCAACAACAAAGCTGGTATCCTCCCAGCTTTATCTCTCCAAGCTACACTTGCCTTGCATAATCCAAGAGCTTTGTCCTCCGTCGCTAACATAGGCTAATCCCAATGGCATTACTCTTCGTGGGTCCCATCACCCATGCAGCTAATACCGCAAGGTCTAACAACAAACCTTCCAAAGCCAAAGTTCAAATCCTCAAGTGCTCATCATGATCTACGTCGCCTCAGAAGTAGATCTAATTACCCTCGACGGTACTACTACCAACCCGTCCGACATAACTGGAACACTCAATTTTCCCCAAATCGTAAAGGCCGCAAGGCCTCAGTCAATCCACTTGACCTTGCCAAAAGCCCATAATGCCCCTACTGGTTCCTGAACACTATCAGGGCACAGCCCTCGGCTGTAAGGTTCCAAAATGCTGACAATCTCTCGAAGGCATCTGCCAAAAACACAATCCAAATCTATCTGTGTTCGAACCATCCAAGAACTCTCACCGTTGTGTACTCACAACGTAGCATCACTACCGTGTACCACGGCGTGGCATCCTACTCAAGTATCATCTCTCGTATGCTCATGTCGTAATCCCACGACGTAGCACTGGGTCACACGGACTTCTCAATCCATCAGAATCCGCAACTGCGCTATCACCCACTCTCTGTCTCGAGTGATACTCCAGGAGGTGCTACCGAAGTTGGCACAGTTTCCAAAATTGCGTCAATCACTATCTCGATCTCAATCTAACTAAACGGCGGCTCACTAACAGCTCAAGTAGACTTACTCCCGGGATCACGCGGCGGTAAGGAAAAAATTTACTCCCGGTGCCGCCGTCGCACCTCCTCTACAGTCGCCAAGCCATGCGCTACAACCACGACTCAACTTCCGTCGTGCTCGAGCTCCCACCTAAACACACTCCTCCTGACCAGGTTCACGGAGGGCATTGTCCTCTCTCGACAATCCATGGAAGCATAAAATTGGAATAGCCAATCCCTATCCAACCTCATAACAATATTTCTAAACTGATGTAGGACTAAACTCAGTGGTCAAATCCAAAGTCCTATCTGCACCGGCAGGACTGGCAACACTCATCCATGTGCTAAACGTGAACTGGAACCTGACCCTCACGTGCACAAGCTAACAGTCCTATCTCTGGCCCATACGAAGCTATCCCTGCTCTACTAAAGCACACACAAGCGGCGTCGGGCATTAACACGCTCTATCTCCGATGAACACGAGGAAATCCCCCCCAGGTAAGACGCGATCCACTAACCTTGCGTCCTCTAGCCGGCTGCACAATCTCATCTTCTAGATGTTGGTGGCCATCACTCAATCCGTCTCGGCGTCACATCTCAATCAGCCTGCGGTAAGTCGGATGAACCTCTTCATCTTGAAGGGGGTAGTGGGGGTGCCATCGCAAGCGGCAAAACCAAGAGCATACTACGGGGACACTCTACTGGTACCTCGTCTATCGAGAAACTTCTGTCTCTGTCTCCTCTGAGACCCATGGTCAGGGACTGAATCATAGTAACCTCGAACCACTCGACATCCCAAAAAAA